>CANXYC010694323.1:0-18537 GCA_948193065.1 Aleurites moluccanus
CTCTGTCCGATTTTCTGTAAAACCCAAAGTGTTTAAAAAAAAATAATATGGCATAAAAATGATTTAAATGAAATGGAAGCATGTAACTTGGGTTCTTCGTGGTACTGGTTATGTGAATTATTCCCGTGCCCTAGGACCGTCGCAGCTTTATAGTGTTGTCACAACCCGTTTTCGGATCACGATGGTCCTAGGATGCAGGAGATGCCAATGGCGACCGGCACCCGTAGAACTCAGTATCACATGCAATATCTATAACCATCAATTTATTATTCATTTTACTTAGTTACCATTCATTCTGTCAATCTGTAATTCTTTTTGTAATCTAGTGCAATTGGTTGTAATAACTATCATCACTTATCATATTATTATCATATACTATAAAAAATCATCATATACATATATATACATGATCATATCCTAACAAACCCATACTTATCCCATGGAGCAGCTAGAACATAAACACCAAAAATACAGAACATATAATATTTACATTAATCAACAGTGAGCAGAAATCTGTAGAATGTCTGAAGTTGGGATTTTGCAGTCTACTCTTCCTCTGAAATGATTAAACAATGAAATGGTGAGTATATAAGATACTCAGTGAATCTATATGCATCGCAAATAAAATAGGATGGATCAATGGTTTATAACAATAAAGAAACAATGGTACCAATATCAATAATGTCGAGTTACAGAATTAGTGGCAGTAAATAACAGGAAGATCAATGGTTATAACAATGGCATGGAATCATAAAGTAAGACAGATATAAGCCCTGAAACACGTAGACTATGTGTAATCACATAGTCAATCTCATATCAAGTAAACATAAGACTGATCAGGTCTTATGGCCAGTACTAACAACCCTTCGTAGCTAGGGCATCAATATCAATGTGCACATTACCGACAGTATATACCCACTACCCTGTCAGAGCGGCAGCTCTATCAAACCACATTTAGTTCAATACAAGTGAACATCATATCAATAGACACCATTATGCAACAATGGTATCATCAATAGCATTAAGCTCAATATCATTCAAATCAAGTAGCAATTGAATCAATGGCATTGCAATATACGATATATAATCAATGATAATCGGTATGGTAAACAACAAAGGTATGGAACAAAAGTTGGCTATACAAAGGAAATCGATAGGCCAATTGGCATGCCAATGTCACTGGCAACGATGGCATTCAAATGGTAGGCCTATGGGAGAAAATGTGATAGGCCTATGGAATTACAACTAGGCAATTCATCAAACACATGGTGGGCAAGGTTGAATGGGCAATTTGGCTAGGTTTTGGTGCAAAGTTAACAATGCCCATTCAATCAACAATAAAGCTACATTGTCAACAACACAATAGGCAAAAAATATACAATAGTAAACAACATTAAAAGAATCAAATTGGCATGTGAAATAAGAAGAAAACAAAGCAAAATTTCAAAAGGATGAATAGTAACTAGGTTTCGGCCAAAACATGGCTTTCACATATGGTTTCCAAAACAAATTTCAATGCTTAGGACATGTTAAATGATGCATATAGGACTCACCAAAAGCTTCCAATTGCTTAGAAAAATTAAATTCCAACACTTTTCTTCAAAGGAGGCATATATGGCAATCTTGTGTAACTTGATTTTCTACAATAAAACAACCACCAATTAAGCATCCATTAGCCTTCAATTAACATATTCTAAGCTCAAATATCATAAACTAACACTAATTCAAATAGTTAAAGCAAACAACTTCCATTAGGGTTTGGAAATTAGGGATTTCTATCCATATGCATCAATTGATGCAATCTAACCTAAAACCTATTTAATTCAATGTCTAATACACTTAATTAGTCTATTTAATCAAAGAAATCAACATGTTACCTTAGGTGCAAGTCCTAGCTGAAACCTTCCTTGGATTTTTTCTTGATTTGCTTTGAACTTCCAAGTGAAATTTGAATGGGAAATGGAAGAACTAGGTTAGCTTTTAGGTTTTTCTTAAGATTTTTCCTTGAAAACTAACTTAAAAATGAAGGAAAATTGATGATGGGCTATTCGACCACTAAAGGAGAAAGGAAGCAAATGAAGAAAATAGTTGGGAAATGACTAAGGCATGCTTATATATTAAGCAAAAATAGAAAATTACATTTTGGTCCTTAAACATTCAAGTATTCATACTTTAACCCCAACTTCTTCTATAATTTATTCTAACAATTCTGTTGGGATTTAGATTTCAAATTAGAGATTCAAAAGGCTTATTTTAATTTATACTTATTTATAAAAATAGTTTCAGAGCCATTCTGAAACCCAGACAGACCAATTTCCACTATTCCCCTCGAAGTTTCATTTATTTACGATTTTGCCATCAGTTACTTTTTCAGTGTTCCTGAATGTTTTTCACTTCTTTCTTTTTACCAAAATTACACATGCATTTATATGATCTTTTAACCCTAGTCAGAATCAGAAATTTATCTATTGACCATACTGTTAATTTCTCAGCAGTGTTTCCGACAGCGCCGATTTCCAGAAAAGTATTACATTCGCTTTCTAACTGTGTCTCTAAAATTATTTCCCATCATTTCAATACCTTTAAACCACATACTGAGAATTAGATCATGCATATAAGATATGATTTCCTAAGGCATTACATTCTACCCCCCTTCAAATAAATTTATCCTCGAATTTAAATAAAATGCATGCCTCATTGCTGGAACAGGAATGGATATCTGTCCTTCATCTCCTACTCGCTCTCTCAAATGCACTCCTCTATCAACTGGTTCCTCTAAAGCACTTTTACCATGGGAATCTCCTTGTTTCGCAACTGTCTGACTTGTCGGTCAATTATCTCCACTAGAAGCTCCTCATATGACAAGTCCTCATTAAGTCCCACATCTTATACCTCCAATATGTGTGATGGATCATACACATATTTCCGTAGCATCGAGATATGGAATTGTCACAACCCGGTTTCCCGAGTCGTGACAGTCCTAGGGCACGGAAAATGCCAATGGCGATCGACACCCGTAGAACCCAGTATCACATGCATCATCTATAAACCACAATACAATATTCGTTTTAAATAAATACCATCCATTATGTTATCCTGTCATGCATTCTGTAATCATTCTGCAATTAACTGCAACATTACAATGTTCATCTCCTAGCTAACCCAATATATACCCATGGAGTAGCTAGATATTGAACACCAAAATAATACGGAATAGAAAATATACATCAGACAGTCTGTAGCAGAAATCCTTAGAGAAACAGAAGACTGGATTCTGCAACCTACTCCTCTCCTGAAATGGGTAAACAAATAAACGGTGAGTATAGATGATACTCAGTAAATTTACATGCATCATCAATGAAATATAGGCTATAACAATGGTATACACATGTTAAGGAATAATGGTACAATATCAATCGGTTAAGTTACAGAATCAATATCAGGTATCATTAGGAAAAGCAATGGTCATCACAAATCAAGAAAACATATGGTAAGACAGATAGAGGGCCATGAAACACGTAGACTATGTATAATCACACAGTCGAACACATATCAAATAGGCATAAGACTGATCAGGTCCTATGGCTGGAACCAATATCCCTTCCCAGCTAGGGCATCAATAACAATGTGCACATTGCTGACAGTATGTATCCACTATCCTGTCAGTGAGGCAGCTCTGTCAAACCACATTTAGGTCAATAGAAATAGATAATATGTCAATAGACACCATTATACAATAATGGTATCATTAATATCAATATGATCAATATCTTTCAAATCAAGTAACATATGAATCAATGGCATAGCAGAATATAGTATATAAGTAAGTATAAAGGTTATGGTAAACAATAAAGGTATCGAACAAAAGTTGGTTCAATGGCGGAAAATGGTAGGCCATTTGGCATGCCAACGTCGCTGGCGACAATGACATTCAATTGGTAGGCCAATGGCATACAAACCAATAGGCCAATTGCAAATGAACTAGGCATTTCATCGAACATGTGGTGGGCATACAATGGCAAGCCAATAGGTTAGGTTATGGTTCAAATTTGACTTGCCCATTCAAATCAAAAACAAACCACATTGCAATAATAAGATAGATATTCAAAGAAACACAATTAAACAATTTCAAATGGATCAAATTGGCAAGGAACAACATGACAAAATAAAGCAAATTCCAAAGGCAATAAAAGGGCAATGTGGTTCGGCCAAATAGAGTTTTCCAAGGGTGAGTTCCAATCAACAAGACAATCAATTATACATGTTATTTGATGTAATGTAGACTCGCCTAAGCCTCTAATTAGCCTTTGCACAAGCCAATCCCACCAATTTCTCCAAAAAACCAAATTTTGGTTACTTTGGTAATCACTTTTATTCAATCTCCAATTCTACATCAATTAATCCATCAATTAGTTATCCATTCACATCCAATTAACCATTTCTAATATTAATTAACAAAACCTAACACTAATTCAACAATTCATATCTTACAACTTCAATTCACCAAACCAATTTAGGGATTTCATCAAATTTGGATAAATTGGTGCAAATTAACACTAAACCCATCTAATTCAACCTAAATAATATCTAAATAATTAATCAAACTAAACAAAATAATTCTTTACCTCAAGTTCACCAAAGGGGCCGAATCCTTCTTGATGATATGCCTCTAAATCCTTTATTCCTCCAAGCAATCTAATGATGGAAATGAAGAGAGCTTAGTTGATTTGTTACTTGTCCATCAATTTCCTTAAGATTTCTATAAGAAATGAGAAGAAATTGAAGAAGAAATGGATGAACTATGGTTCGGCCACCCAACAAAAGAAGAGGAAGAAATGAAGCAAAAATGGCTAAAGTGAAAATAAATAGAAAAATCTATAAGGCAAATTACAACTAACTCCCCAAACTCTCGTCCTTTACACTTTGGTCCAAAATCTTCTGCAATTTATTCTGTCAATTTTGTCTGGAATTAGATATCAGTGTGGGGAGTGAATAATCTTAATTTAATTTATACTTATTTATAAAAATAATTATGGAGTCATTCTGTAACTCCGACCGACCCATTTCCACTATTCACCTTAAACTTCGATTTATTTACAATAATGCCATTACTTACTTTTTAAGTGTTCCTAAATGATTTTCACTTCTTTCTTTTTAACAAAATTACACATAAATTATGGTCATCTTTCAACTCTAAGTCAACTTTAGAAATTCTTCTGTTGACTGGACAACTCATTTCTCGGCAGTGTTCCTGACATTGTCGTTTTTCGGAAGAGTATCAAATTTGTTTTCTAATTGTGTCTCTAAAATTGTTTCCCACCATTTCAAGACTAATGGACTACATTCTGAGAATTAATTCATGCATATATGTTATAGCTTTCTAGGGTATTACAGGAATACATAATGTCCATGGATCAGATGAGGTGGAAGAGCCAATCTATAGGCCACATTACCAATCTTCTCAAGAATCTCAAATGGACATATAAACCTTGCTGACAGCTTTCTTTTCTTCCCAAATGTCATAATACCTCTCATCAGTGAGATCTTAAGTAAGACATGGTCACCAACTGCAAAGACATGGTCACCAACTGCAAAATGTACATCATTCCACTTTGGATCGCCATAGCTCTTCTGCCTATTGAAAGCAATCTTCATATGATCTCTAATCATAGGCACCTTTTCCATCGTTTCTCTTATCAACTCTGGCCCCTCTAGCTGCTTCTCCCCTGGCTCCACCCAACACACTAGAGATCTACACTTCCTACCATATAGTGCTTTAAATGGAGACATACCAATAGAAGAGTGATAACTATTATTGTAGGAAAATTCAATCAATGGCAGATATTAATCCTAGTTAACTTTGAAATCCAGAACACACAATCGAAGCATATCTTCTAATGTTTAGATTGTCCTCTCTGACTACCCATCAGTCTGCGGATTGAAAGCAGTACTGAACCATAATAACCTCCTGAAATTTTTGCCAAAATAGGGAGGTGAACTGTGTACCTCTATTTGGGATGATCATCAAAGGAAATCCATGAAGTCGTACAATCTTATCCACACACAACTGTACATATTGAGATGCCGAATAACTGGTCTTCACTTTCAAAAAATGAGAAGACTTCATTAACCGGTCTACAATAACCCATATGGAGTCATAACCCCTCGTAGTCCTCGGTAGACTAACTACAAAATCCTTGGTAACCTGCTCCCATTTCCACTCTGGCAACTCAATCTCCTGAAGTAACCTTGATGACTTCTGATGCTCAAACTTAACTTGCTGATAGGCTAAGCATTTTGAAAGAAACTGAGCCACATCTCTCTTCATACCAGGCCACCAATACACATCCTTCATATCATGATACATCTTGGTAATCCCTGGATGTATACTGTATGCTGAATAGTGAGCCTCTCTATCCGATCCAGTAGCCCATCAAAATGAGGTACACATATACGCTTTCCACACTTCAATATACCATCCTCTACTGTAAACTCTGTCATTTTACCATTTTGTACCTCTCCCTTGAGCTTCAGTAGATATGAATCCCTATCCTGAGCCACTTTAATGTTATCAATCAACAGTGACTTTACTCGAAATTGGGCTATCAGAGCCTGGTTATAATCTTGGGATCCCAAATCCAACTCCATTCCTATATCCGCTAACTCCCTCATTTCTTAGATCAAGGGTCTCCTACCAACTATGATATGAGCTAGACTGCCCATAGACTTCTGGCTCAAAGCATCAGCTACCACATTAGCTTTGCCAGGATGATATAGGATTTCACAATCATAATCCTTAAGTAACTCCACCCATCTACGCTGCCGGAGGTTCAGATCTTTCTACTAAAATGTATACTGTAAACTCTTGTGATCAGTATATATCTCACATTTAGATCCATACAGATAATGCCTCCAAATCTTCAATGCAAATACTACAGCTGCCATCTCCAAATCATATGTCAAATAATTTGCTTCATGCTTCTTTAATTATCGAGAAGCATAAGCAATTACTCTCCGATTCTGTATCAATACATATCCCAAACCAACTCGAGAAGCATCACAGTACATAGTAAATTTCTCTCCCTCTGTTGGCAATGCTAACATTGGAGCACTTGTGAGGCAAGACTTCAAAGTCTAGAAACTACGCTCACACTCATCAGTCCACAGATAACGCTCCTGTTTTCGAGTCGACTTAGTCAATGGAGCTGTAATTCTGGAAAAATCCTTCATAAACCTCCTATAATACCCTGCCATATCCAGAAAACTACAAACCTCAGAAACACTGGTAGGCTGGGGCCAATTCACCACCGCTTCAACTTTCTGAGGATCCACCCTGATACCATCTTTACATACCATATGCCTAAGAAAACACACTTCGGTTAGCCAGAACTGGCATTTAGATAACTTAGCATACAGTTGTTGCTCTCGAAGTGTCAGTAATACAATCCTCAGATGCTCCATATGCTCCTCCTCACTCCTAGAGTAAATAAGAATGTCATCAATGAATACTATGACAAACTTATCCAATAGTGGCTTGAACACCCTGTTCATCAGTTCCATAAATACAACCGGTACATTAGTCAACCCAAATGGCAACACCAAGAACTCATAATGCCCATATCGGGTCCTGAAAGCAGTCTTAGGTACATCGCCCTTCTTAATCTTCAACTAGTGATACCCAGATCTCAGATCAATCTTTAAGAAATGACTAGCACCCTGTAGCTGATCAAACGAGTCATCTAACTGAGGCAATGGATACTTGTTCTTCACTGTTACCTTGTTCAACTGCCTGTAATCAATACACATCCTCCTTTCTTCTTTTCAAATAGCATTGGAGCACCCCAAGGAGAACTACTTGGTCTAATGAATCCTCTATCCAACAACCTCTGCAATTGTACCTTTAGTTCTTTCAATTCTGTTGGTGCCATTCTGTAAGGGGGAATGGATATAAGATCGGTGCTTGAATACACCTCAAACTCAAACTTTATCTCCTTATCCGGGGCAATCCTGGCAACTCTTCAGGAAACACATTAGGAAACTCCTGAACTACAAGTATTTGATCAAGATCTACAGAATACTTCTACACATCTACCACATGAGCCAAATAGGCTGAACAGCCTTTCCCTATCATCCTTCTTGCCTGGATAGCAGAAACAAGATTAACTCTGAACTCTCGTCTGTCACCCTGAAACTCAAACTCTGGCTGCCCCTTAGGCTGAAACTTAACCTTCTTCTTATAACAATCAATAACTGCCCAATGTGTCATGAGCCAATCCATACCTAAAACCACATCTAGCTTTAACATCGACAGTTCAATCAAATCAGCACGCAATATATTATCATCAATTTCAATCACACAGTCAGAATAGTAATAGTAAACAACATTAAAAGAATCAAATTGGCATGTGAAACAAGAAGAAAACAAAGTAAAATTTCAAAGGGATGAATAGTAAATAGGTTTCGGCCAAAACATAGCTTTCACATATGATTTCCAAATAAAATTTCAATGCTTAGGTCATGTTAAATGATGCATATAGGACTCACCAAAAGCTTCCAATTGCTTAGAAAAATTCAATTCCACCACTTTTCTTCAAAGGAGGCATATATATGGCAATCTTGTGTAACTTGATTTTCTACAACAAAATAACCACCAATTAAGCATGTATTAGCCTCAAATTAACCTATTCTAAGCTCAAATATCATAAACTAACACTAATTCAAATAGCTAAAGCAAACAACTTCCATTAGGGTTTGGAAATTAGGGATTTCTATCCATATGCATCAATTGATGCAATCTAACCTAAAACCCATCTAATTCAATGTCTAATACACTTAATTAGTCTATTTAATCAAATAAATCAACATGCTACCTTAGGTGCAAGTCCTAGACAAAACCTTCCTTGGATTTGTTCTTGATTTGCTTTGAACTTCCAAGTGAAATTTGAATGGGAAATGGAACAACTAGGTTAGCTTTTATGTTTTTCTTAAGATTTTTCCTTGAAAACTAACTTAAAAATTAAGGAAAATTGATGATGGGTGGTTCGGTCACCAAAGGAGAAAGGAAGAAGATGAAGAAAACGGTTGGGAAAATGACTAAGGCATGCTTGTATATTGAGCAAAAATGAAAAATTATATTTTGGTCCTTAAACATTCAAGTATTCATACTTTGACCCCAACTTCTTCTGTAATTTATTCTAACAATTCTGTTGGGATTTAGATTTCAAAGTGGGGATTCAAAAGGGTTATTTTAATTTATACTTATTTATAAAAATAGTTTCAGAGCTATTCTGAAACCCAGACATACCAATTTCCACTATTCTCCTCGAAGTTCTATTTATTTACGGTTTTGCCATCAGTTACTTTTTCAGTATTCCTGAATGTTTTTCACTTCTTTTTTTTTACCAAAATTACACATGCATTTATATGATCTTTTACCCCTGGTCAGAATTAGAAATTCATCTATTGACCGGACTGCTAATTTCTCGACATTGTTCCCGACACTGCCGATTTCCGAAAAAGTATTACATTCGCTTTCTAACTGTGTCTCTAAAATTATTTCTCATCATTTCAATACCCTTAAACCACATATTGAGAATTAGATTATGCATATAAGATGTGATTTCCTAGGTCATTACATTTGTTCTTGAAATTTTTTTATTTTCTATGGATGGAAATAGATGTTGGATGGATTATATGGTGTTTAAATCAAGTTTCCATGGATTTTCCTTAACAAAATGGATGAAAAATCAAAGGAAATGGGTGAATCAAGTTTCAGACAAGAAGACAAGGAAAATGGCCAAAAAATTTCTAAGTGTGGCTTATATAGCAAGTCACATTTGGCAAATTTCCTTTTGGTCCTTCAACTTTCCTTAAATTGTGCTTTTGCCATATTTTCCTTTGGTAATTTATCTTGACAATTCCGTCGGGATTTGGATTTCAAAGTGAATATTCAAACATCTTATTTTTATTAATAATTCATAATAAAAATAGTTTCAAAGCCATTCTGAAACTCAGACTGTCCAAATTCTACTATACCCTTAAAGTTCCCTTTATTTATGATTTTGCCATCGTTCACTTTATCAGTGTTCGTAAATATTTTTCACCTCTTTTTTTTTATTGTATTCATACATGCATACACATAATCATTTACTCTCTAGTCAAAATAAAAAATTCATTTGTTAACCGGACTGCTATTTTTGCGGCAGCGATATCGACACCGATAATTTTTGGAAAAGTTTACCATGTTGCGCATATTTCAGGTAAGCACCTAACTGTCGTCGACACTCCCTTCCGTGCCTTCTACCATAAAAATCACAAGTAGGCACAATTGTAATACCCTATAAATTTCTAACTCACATGCATGAATTAATTCTCAGTTTGTGGTTCATTAGTCTTGAAATGATGGGAAATATTTTTAGAGACACAGTTAGAAAGCGAACTTGATACTTTTCCGGAAATCGGCAGTGTCGGGAACACTGCCGAGAAGTGAGTTGTCCGGTCAACAGAAGAATTTCTGAAGTTAGCCTGGGGGTAAAAGATCACCATAATACATGTGTAATTTTGGTAAAAATAAAGAAGTGAAAATCATTTAGGAACATTGAAAAAGTAACTAATGGCAAAATCGTTAATAAATAGAAGTTAAAGGTGAATAGTGGAAATTGGTCGGTCGGGGTTACAAAATAACTCCGGAACTATTTTTAAAAATAAGTATAAATTAAAATTAGCTTATTTATTCCCCACTCTGAAATCTAAATCCTGATAGAATTGACAAAATAAATTACAGAAGATTTTTGGACCAAAGTGCAACTTATGGAAATTTGAGGATTTAGTTGTAATTTATCATTTGATTTTTGTTATATTTTATACTTAGACAAAAATTGGCTTCATCTTCTTCATTATTTTTGGTTGGCCGAACCTTTCTTGGTTCATTTCCTCTCTCATTTCTTCTTCATTTCTTATCAATTTTCTTAAGCAAATCATAGAAAAATTGAGCTTAAAGTTAGTTCTCTTTATTTCCATCTTCAATTTGTAGAAAGGAGCTAAGGATTTCAAGGAGTTTGGAAGGGATGTTTTCGGCCATTTCTTCAAAGTTGAGGTAAGGTCTTATTTTGTTGATTTAATGGTTTATTTAGATGTTATTTAGGTTGAATTACATGAGTTTGGTATTATATTGCATCAACTAATGCTAATTTGAAGAAAACCCTGAATTGCCTAGTTTAAATTGAAGTTGTAAGAAATGGTTTGATGATTTAGTGTTTGAATTGGTTAATTGATGTTAGAATATGTTAATTGGATGTGAATAGATGATTAATTGG
This sequence comes from Aleurites moluccanus, assembly GCA_948193065.1. Taxonomy (NCBI): domain Eukaryota; kingdom Viridiplantae; phylum Streptophyta; class Magnoliopsida; order Malpighiales; family Euphorbiaceae; genus Aleurites; species Aleurites moluccanus. Next base: position 11,316 of record CANXYC010694323.1, read on the forward strand.
TGGTTTGTTTGATGTAGAAAACCAAATTTGACAAAGGTGCGCTTTAGAGCTCATTTGGTGATTTTGGTGGAAATTGGCTTGTTCAAAGGGATTTGAAGCATTATGTGAGTCTATATTGCATCTTATAACATGCTTAATTGATTGAATTGATGATTGGAAACCTATGGTAAAACCTCACCTTTGGCGGAATGGGAGTTACTATTCATATTGCCAATTTTCCTTTGATTTTTGTCTTAAATTCCCATGCTAATTTGACTTCATTTGATGTTGTTTAATTGTGTTTCTTTGATGCCTATACCTTTGTTGACAATGTGGCTTTGTGTTGATTGAATGGGGCAAGTCAAGTTTGCACCTAAACCTAACCTATTGGCTTGCCATTGTATGTCCACCATGTGTTTGATGAAATGCCTAGTTCATTTGCCTTTGACCTATTGTTTTGTATTCCATAGGCCTACCATTTGAATGCCATTGTCGCCAGCAATGTTGGCATGCCAATTGACCTACCGTTTTTCGCTACTGAACCAACTTTTGTTTCATGTCTTCCTTAGTTGCCAAACCATTTATCATTGATTGTTTGTTATCTATAGCATTGCCATTGTACTTATTGATAATTGGATTGACTGATATTGGACTTTATTGATTGATAGATGCCATTGTTGCATAATGGTAGCCCTTGTTATATTGACCCTTATTTGGCTTGACAGAGCTACCGATCCGACAGGGTAATGGGAAAATACTGTCGGCGATGTGCAAATTGTATCATTGATGCCCTAGCTAGGAGGGGCTATGGTCCTGGCCATAGGGTCTGATCAGCCTTATGCTTACTCATATTGATATGGATTACTAGAGACCTATATGGTCCATACGAATTACTGGAGATTGTATGATTTCTTTTCATACAGTCCATTCCTTTATCTATCTTTCCATATGATACCGAGCTTATGATTTATTCCTTGGCTATATTGTAAACCAATATTGATTATGTATACTGTTATCTGTTCTATTGACACCATTGTTTCATTACTTATCTACTATTTATTGTGGTACATATAGATTCACTGAGTATCATCTATACTCACCCTTTTATTGTTTACATATTTCAGGAGAGGAGTAGAGTACAGAATCCAATCTTCTATCATCCGAGGATTTCTGCTACAGTTATTGATGTATATTTTCTGATTCTGTATTATTATTTTTGTGTTCATTATCTAGCTGCTCCATGGGATATGTATGGGTTAGCTAGGAAATGAACATATATATATATATATTGATGATGATGTTTTGAGTTATATGATAATGTATGATATGATATTTTGATGATTACAGCCAATTGCAAAAATTTACAGAATGAACTACAGAATAACAGAATGGATAGTAATTAACTAAAATGAATAATATATTATGGTTTATAGATTGTGCATGTGATACTGGGTTCTACGGGTGCCGGTAGCGATTGGCATCTTCCGTGCCCTAAGACTATCGCGATTCGCGAAAACGGGTCATGACAGAGGTGGTATCAGAGCTCTAGGTTACAAACAATGTAATTTAGGTTACAGATGAATAGTACCCAAATTACAGAGGAATAGTCATTAATTACATAATGGGGTAGAATTAAGTATACCATGGAGCATAGGATTTCCTTTGACATCTATTGCTATTATCGTCTGTTATATGTTAATATTTTGCGTTTCTGTCTTTTTCTAAGACTATTTTTATTTTCCCGATAGATTACAACGATGTCTGACGATAGGGATAAAGACACCATGGAAGCAAAGGTAGCCTCCAATGAGTCACTGGTTAGAGAGATTGCAGTATCAGAGGGTCCGTCTAGATCCCGACGGACTTCAAAGGATTCTGAGAGGGGCGATGACCCCTGGAGAGTGGAGATGATGCGGGGTTTGATGGAGTTACGGAGAGAGATGGCGGATATGAGATAGGAATGACAGCAGGTACCACCACCACCTACTATAGCAGTAGTGCCTCCACCTGTAGTACCAGAGGCAGTTCCAGTGGCACCGGCTCCTGTGTAGCTAGTGGGAGTCAAAGGGAGCCAGCTGTATAGGGAGATCAGAGAGTGATTGAGGAGAGAGGAGTATCGATGTTTAGCTTTCTGAAGCTAAACCTGCCTGAGTTTAAAGGAGATAGAGGTATTGATCCTGTAGTTTTCTTAGAGGAGGTGGAGAAGGTATTGAGGAGACTACTTTGTTTTGAGTTGAGAGATGTTGAGCTAGTTGGGTTGTTACTTAAGGATAAGGCATGGACCTAGTTTTCGAGGAGGATGGAGCCCATGCTTTATGGTGAGCATCCACCCACATGGGCAGAGTTTAGACAGGATCTTATTGATGAGTTTATTACAGAGAAGGTGAAGATCCATAACTTGGTTAGATTTGAGTAGTTAGAGCAGGGAGATAGATCTATGGAGGAGTATGCGGAGGAGTTTGTCAGGCTGAGTAGATATGATACTCATATTGTACCTACAGAGGCTGATTTGATTAGTAGGTTTCGGAGGGGTCTTTATGCTGCATTACATAATGCATTGTTGGCTACCGAGTTTACTTCATTGACTACGGTGATAGACAAGGCTACACAGATGGAAGAGAAATACAAGACTGAGAGAGCTAAGAGGGACCGAAAAAGGAAAAGGGGTCCAGGATCACAGATTAGGAGGGGGGAGAGCAGCTCCCATCCTAGACATATAGATCTAGTACCTCGGTTTGAGTAGAGATCTACAGCTAATAGTCAGAGGAGGAGACTATAGAGTAGGGGACTGCCAGTAGTTTAGTCAGCACCTGCTTATTCTCAGGGTTCTTCGAGACCAGTTACTCAGGCACCCAACATTCCTACTTGTGGGTTTTGTGGTAGGAGACATGGAGGGGAGTGTTGGAGATGGACTGGAGCTTGTTTGAGGTGTGGCCAGCAGGGCCATTATGCTAACAGTTGTCCATTGAGGGCTAACCAGCAACCATCTGTCACGGTTTCTTAGCCAGTGGTGCAGGAGAGTCAGAATCTGGGTAAAGAGGCTACAGGTAGAGGTAGAGGCAGGGGAGGATAGGCTCCCAGTGGTAGTCAGACTCTAACTAGTAAAGGTCAGGGCAGAGTGTTTGCTGTCAATACCCAGGATGCCTAAAGATCAGACAATGTTGTTACAGGTACTATTCTGATTCAGAACGAGATAGTAGATGCCTTATTCGATTCAGGTGCTACTCATTCTTTTGTGTCCCCATATTTTGCACCTAAATTGAATAAGGAAAGGAGATTGTTAGATGTACCTTTGATGATTGCCACTCCTATGGGTGCTAGTGTGGATGTTGATTATTACTACCCTGATTGCATTATTGAGATTGATGATCACATCTTCCATGCTGATTTGATTGAGTTATCTGTGTTAAAGTTGGATGTGATTTTGGGTATGGATTGGTTAACGAGGCACCGAGCAGTTATAGACTATTATCAGAAGAGGGTTAGATTTCAGCCTGAGGGGTAGCTAGAGTTTGAGTTTCAGGGTGATATTTGGGAGTTCCAGGTTAACCTGATTTCTGCTATCCAGGCTAGGAGGATGATTGGAAAAGGTTGTTCAGCCTATTTGGCACATATAGTAGATGTACATAAGTCTTCTATATAGTTAGATCAGATACCGATAGTTCAGGAGTTTCCTGATATGCTTCATGAGGAGTTGCTAGGATTGCACCTTGATAGGGAGATTAAGTTTGAGATAGAGGTGTATGCAGGCACTGACCCTATATCTATTCCACCATACAAAATGGCTCCAGCTGAATTGAAGGAATTGAAAGGTGTAGTTACAGGAGCTATTAGATAGAAGGTTCATCAGACCGAGTAGTTCTCCTTGGGGTGCACTGGTACTATTTGTGAGGAAGAAAGATGGCTCATTGAGGATGTGTATAAACTATAGACAGCTGAACAAAGTCACAGTGAAGAACAAATATCCATTGCCTTGGATAGATGACTTGTTTGATCAACTGCAGGGAGCTAGTTATTTTTCGAAGATTGATCTAAGATCTGGGTATCACCAGTTGAAGATCAGGAAGGGTGATATACCTAAGACTGCTTTCAGGACCCGTTATGGACATTATGAGTTTTTGGTGTTGCCATTCGGGATGACCAATGCACCTGCTGCTTTCATGGATCTGACGAACAGGGTGTTCAGGTCATATTTGGATAAGTTTGTCATTGTATTCATTGATGACATACTTATCTATTCTAGGAGTGAGGAGGAGCATATGGAGCATTTGAGGATTGTTTTGCAGACACTTCGAGAGCATCGGTTGTATGCCAAGTTATCTAAATGCCAGTTCTGGTTGACCGAAGTGTGTTTCCTTGGGCATGTGATATGCAAGGATGGGATTAAGGTGGATCCTCAGAAGATAGAAGCAGTTGCTAATTGTCCCCAGCCTACCAGTGTTTCAGAGGTTCGCAACTTTCTGGGTATGGATGGATATTACAGGAGGTTTGTGAAGGATTTTTCTCGGATTACAGCTCCATTGACTAGATTGATGAGGAAATATGAGCGATATGTATGGACTGATGAGTGCGATCGCAGCTTCCAGACTTTGAAGTATTGCCTCACCAGTACTCCTGTGTTAGCATTACCAGTTGAGGGTGAGAAATACACGGTGTATTGTGATGCTTCTTGGATTGGTCTGGGATGTGTGCTGATGCAGACTGGTAGAGTAATTGCTTATGCTTCTCGTCAGTTAAAGAAGCATGAAGCAAATTATTCGACACATGATCTGGAGATAGCAGCTGTGATATTTGCATTGAAGATTTTGAGACACTATTTGTATGGATCGAAATGTGAAATATATATTGATCATAAGAGTCTATAATATATATTTCAATAGAAGGATTTGAATCTTAGGCAGTGCAGATGGGTGGAGTTACTTAAGGATTATGACTGTGAGATCCTTTACCATCTAGGGAAGGCCAATGTAGTGGCTGATGCATTGAGCAGGAAATCGATGGGCAGTTTAGCTCATATTGTGATTGGTATGAGGCCACAGATACGAGAGATGAGGGAGTTGGCAGATTTAGGAGTGGAGTTAGATTTGGGTTCCCAAGATCGGAACCAGGCTCCGATAGCCTAATTTTGGGCGAAGTCACTGTTGCTAGATGATATAAAAGTGGCTCAGGGCAGAGATCCCTGTCTACTAAAGCTCAAGGGAGAGGTACATAATGGGAGGATGACAGAGTTTATAGTAGAGGATGGAGTATTGAGATGTGGGAGGCATATTTGTATACCAGATTTTGATGGACTGCGAGATCGAATTATGAGAGAGGCTCACTACTCAGCATACAGTGTACATCCAGGGATTACCAAGATGTACCATGATCTGAGAGATGTTTATTGGTGGCCTGGGATGAAGAGAGATGTAGCTCAGTTTGTATCCAAATACTTAGCCTATCAGCAAGTTAAGTTCCAGCATCAAAAGCCATTAGGGCTACTTCAAGAGATAGAGTTGCCAGAGTGGAAATGGGAACAGGTGACTATGGATTTTATAGTTGTTCTACCAAGGACTTTGAGGGATTATAATTCTATATGGGTGATTGTTGATCATCTGATGAAGTCTGCTCATTTTCTAGAGGTTAAGACCAGCTATACGGCAGCTCAGTGCACAGTTGTATGTGGATAAGATTATGCGACTTTATGGAGTTCCATTGATGATTATTTCAAACAGGGGTACACAGTTTACTTCTCGATTTTGGTAGAAATTTTAGGAGACTATTGTTACTCAATTACGGTTCAGTACTACTTTTCATCCGCAAACTGATGGGCAATCGGAGAAGACAATCTAGACTTTGGAGGATATGCTCAGATTTTGTGTTCTGGATTTCAAAGGTAACTGGGATTATTATTTGCCATTGATAGAATTCTTCTATAACAACAGTTTTCACTCTTCTATTGGTATGGTTCCATTTGAAGCACTATATGGTAGGAAGTGTAGATCTCTAGTGTGTTGGGTGGAACCGGGGGAGAAGCAGCTTTAAGGGCTAGAGTTGATAAGAGAGACTATGGAAAAGGTTCCTATGATCAGAGATCGTATGAGGACTGCCTTCAGTAGGCAGAAGAGTTATGCTGATCCGAAGAGAAAAGATGTACATTTTGCAGTTGGTGATCATGTCTTCCTTAAGGTCTCACCGATGAGGAGTGTTATGAGATTTGGGAAGAGGGGTAAGTTATCACCAAGGTTTATAGGCCCGTTTAAGATTCTTGAGAAGATTGGTAATGTGGCCTATAGATTGGCTCTTCCACCTAGTTTGAGTTATGTACATCCGGTTTTCCATATATCTATGCTGCGAAAGTATATGTCTGATCCATCGCACATATTAGAGGTTTAGGATGTAGATCTCAGTGATGACTTGTCTTATGAGGAGCTTCTAGTGAAGATTATTGATTGATAAGTCAGACAACTTCGGAATAAGGAGATCCCGATGATTAAAGTGCTTTGGAGGAATTAGTCCATCGAGGAGTGCATTTGGGAGAGTGAGCAAGAGATGATGAGTAGATATCCATTCCTGTTCCAGCAGTGAGGTATGTTTTATTTAAATTCGAGGATGAATTTAATTGTAGGGGGTAGCATGTAATACCCTATAAATTCCTAACTCATATGCATGAATTAATTCTCAGTTTATGGTTCATTAGTCTTGAAATTATGGGAAATATTTTTAGAGACACAGTTAGAAAGCGAACTTGATACTTTTCCGAAAATCGGCGGTGTCAAGAATATGAAAGTAAAAATCATTTAGGAACACTGAAAAAGTAACTAATGGCAAAATCGTAAATAAATAGAAGTTAAAAGTGAATAGTGAAAATTGGTCTGTCGGAGTTACATAATGACTCCGAAACTATTTTTATAAATAAGTATAAATTAAAATAAGCTTATTTATTCCCCACTCTGAAATCTAAATCCTAATAAATTGACAAAATAAATTACAGAAGATTTTTGGACAAAAGTACAACATATGGAAATTTGAGGATTTAGTTGTAATTTACCATTTGATTTTTGTATATATTTTATACTTAGACAAAAATTGGCTTCATCTTCTTCATTATTTTTGGTTGGCCGAACCTTTCTTGGTTCATTTCCTCTCTCATTTCTTCTTCATTTCTTATCAATTTTATTAAGCAAATCATAGAAAAATTGAGCTTAAGGCTAGTTCTCTTTATTTCCATCTTCAATTTGTAAAAAGGAGCTAAGAATTTTAA
>CANXYC010694399.1:0-121801 GCA_948193065.1 Aleurites moluccanus
ACAAATCATTTTCTTTTATTTCAAATTATATTTTAACAAGTATAAAATATTATAATCTATACAAAAACAAATATCAAAATTAGAGTATAAATTTTTTATGTTAGATGTAGATTGAAAAATAAAATGATAATGCATAAAATATAATTTACTTACTCAAATATATGAATTATAATATTATCAAGAAAAAAAAAATTAAAACCTCAAATATTTGAATAAGAATATTATCAAGACAAAGATCTCTAAATCTTTTTAAGAAAAATATCAAATGTGTTATGGAAAATAAAATTAGGTAGCATAAGAATAAAAGAATTTTGATATACCCATTAACAAAAAAAAAATTCTAAAACATATAAACATAATCTTATTATTAATAATAAATAACGAGATATGAATTATAAAAAAGCAATGACAATATAAGAATTTTCTATAAGAATAATAAACTCATATATTTTAGTATATTTTCATAAATATAAATAATTCATTAAGTTAGTAAAATAAATAAGATGCGTGAAATTAACATTTTAAAAGTAAACAAACTCACTTGGATTTTGATTGCTTAAAAATAGAGAATCGTGCTGATAGCGTGTTATGAAAAATAAAGAAAATAAGAACAAGACCAAGAATAAGAATGTAGAAGAGAGAGTATTCTATTATCTTTTTGGTGTGTATTACAAAGTAATATGAACTCCTATTAAGAATATAGAAGAGGGAGTATTCTATTATTTTTTTGGTGTGTATTACAAAGTAATATGAACTCCTATTTATAGAGTCCATCTTCATCATATGTTACAATATATAAAAATTAACCATAAATTACAATATAAATTACAACATAAATGGTGCAATAAAATTAAACTTAATTACAAAAACTTATGAGTAGTGGGATAGATGAATAGATATCAACATTTATCTTATGAGTAGTGGGATAGATAAATGGATATCCACATTTATCTATATATTTATAACAAAATTAAATATATATCATAAAACTTTTCTATTTTATTAATTAATATACTTAAAATTTGTATTTTTTTTCAAAAATTAATTTTTTTTATTTTTTTAATTAATTTTCATAAAATGGTATTTTAAAAAAAAAATTAAATTAATATTAAGTTAAAAAAAATATATAGATATATATAAAATAAAATATATTCAATTGTAATAATAATAAAAAGCAAAAAATATATATATATTTTCAGTTTAGTTAGATTTAAAAGAAGAAAAAATGTTCAAATTATAAATCAAATAGAATCTTTAATTTATTTTATTATTTAAATTAAAATTAAATCAAATAACTATAAAATTATTGATTTTAATTTAATTTAATCGATTTAATTATTAATTTTAATTTAATTTAATCGATTTGATTCAATTTAGACGGTTTAACTTCCACCCTTAATCTTAACCTTCATCAATCTTTTGTAGAAAATTATTCTTCTCAATTGAGTTGGCTGGATGATAAATTCCTACTATAACAGCTTTCTTCTTTATTTATAAATGAATTTATATATTTTGGGAAGTAAAAAAAAATACACTTTCACTCAAAATAATTTCATCTTATAATAAAGAGTTTAAGATGATATTTGATAAAATTAAAAATTAAATTTTAAAAATTCAAATTTTTGAATTTTAAATATTGAATAAAATAAGTGATATAATTTTTAAATTATAAAAATATATTTACTTATTATAATAAGTAATTTTTAATTTAATTGAGATTTTTAATATAAATATTATTAAATAATTTAAAATGATTAAATATTAAAAATTTTAATTTTAAATATTAAATTATATTATCAAATTTCATCTAATAAGAGAAAGAGAAGATGTAGTGACTGTCACTTTTATTGTCGGTGTTTTTCGCCACATCTAACTGAACAAATTAATGAATGAAAAATCTTGAGTGTAATTTCATTTTATTTTTATTAAATTATTGATGGATTCTAAAAAATATTTTTTTTTGTTGAATACACATTCCCATTAAAAAAGAGAATTGTGTATTTTTTTTTTCCAATTTACTAGTTTTTTAGGATAAAATTACATATAAATTTTTAAATTAAAATAAAATCGTTTAAAATTTAAAAATAAATATAATTATAAAATAAGACCAAAATTCTTAATAAATTGATTCATCATACCTTTATATAATTTTATATTTTGGGCATTGCATGGCCTCTATATTATTTTTTTTCCCCTTAAGGTTATCAAGGCTTAAGGCAGAATAAAATTGTTAAATAAATTGATCGATCAATCAATAAATTTTGGGTAATTTTTAATATGCAATGCTTAATCAAAGTATATATATAACTTGTTAAATTTAAAAAATGAATATTGTGTTAATATTTTAAGTGTAATTAAATTTTATATGCTAACTTTTAATTAATTATATAATTAATTTAAAAAATAATAATTACCATATATATTACAGTAAAATCTCTATAAATTAATATAGTTGAAATTTAAAAATTTTATTAATTAAAAAAATTAATTAAATAAATATTAATTTAATTTATTAACTCATATTAAAATCGTAAAAAATTATAATATAATATAAGTTATTAATTTATCGAATATTAATTTATAAAAATTTTATAATATATATATATATATCATATAATAAAAACCAATACATTATAAAATGTTATTTTTTATTCTTAGAAAATGAAATGAACAAACTAATACTATAATTATCCAATAAAATAACGATTAATTATTGATAAAAACTCCATTAGTCCATTATAATAATCAATCATCCATAGTTTGGTTTGTCACGAATACAATAATACGCACTTGTATCACATAGCATATAATAAAGAAAGAAAACCTTGGTCTGGTGGGACCAGAAAAATGTGTCTTTTTGTGAATAAGTAAAACCCATATGTTGATTTTGTGGGCCCTAACCCAAATGGACCATTTACAGCCCAAAAAGCTTCACGATAAATACTCATGCAACCAAAATGCCACCACTTTTCGCCAATAGTGTTTTACAGGTCTTCGATCTCTTTGTTGCTTTCTTTCTTCTTGAATCGTTCACCAACAATGGCTGTCAAGCTAACCAAAGCGCAGAAAAAGACCCAATACGATAAGAAGCTTTGCCGTCTTCTTGATGAGTACTCCCAGATTTTGGTTGTGGCGGCTGATAATGTGGGGTCCAAACAGCTCCAGAATATAAGGAAGGGTTTGCGCAGCGACTCGGTGGTTTTGATGGGTAAGAACACCATGATGAAACGCTCTATTAAGCTTCATGCTGAGAGTAGTGGCAACAATGGCTTCAACAATCTCGTTCCATTGCTTATTGTAAGCTAGCTGCTTTCATTTTTAGTAACTTTTTATATTTTTATCAGTAGTTTTGTTTTGGATTCAGATTTTCGTGCTTGTTATCTTATGGGTTTTTTTTTATGGATATACACTTTAATAATATGTACAGAAATCTTATGCTTTAGGGTTTTAGAGGTTTTTGTATTACTTGGGATCTGTAAATAATATTGTATGTATATATATGTGTGTATATGTTTCTTAATGAGCTTTATTGCATGATAATGATCATAATCCTTAATCACCATTAGCTCTCTAATGTAAGCTAAGATGCAGTTTTTTCATTTTGCTCAATGGGTTTATATTGGCAAGCTTGTTATCACCATAATGTTTCTACTCTAAGCTTTCATTTTTTTCATTTTGCATAATGGGTTTCTGTTGTCGAGCTTTTTATATCTCTGAAAAGTATGTATACGCGGGTATGTTTGTTGCTATATGTATTATAGTGTTCTCTGCATAAATACTTTATGATGTTAACAGTTTTGGAGCTTTTATTTGTCTTTCTATTGGTCATCCATGTATTAATAATTTTTTTTTTTAATCAGGGTAATGTGGGATTGATCTTTACCAAGGGTGATCTGAAGGAAGTTAGAGAAGAGATTGCTAAGTACAAGGTAATATGATGTTTGGTTATTTTATGGTTCTTGCTAATTATTTCTTAATTTAATCAAGCCACACAAGTTGTTTTTACATTTGTCTAAGCCAATACGGAATCCAGTTTATTTACCATCTCAGCTTAGTTTTTAAGTGGCTGACTTCTTTTCATTTATAGTGCATTATACCTGATAAGACAACTGCTTCTCAAATTAAAGAGTTTAAGTTTATGTCACTGACTGCCTAGATATTCTTATCAATTAAAAACTTTCCTTATTCAAATCTTTCCATAATTATCCTTGTGCAAGTAACTTAATAACTTTGCAATGCATGCATTGATTGGGTTTATTTGTATCTCTCTCTCTCTCTTAGTCATTTGTTTATTCATTTATTTATAATTGGTATATGCTACTGTGTTTATCTACATTCCAAAAGAAAAGTTGTGCAGAAATTTGTTTGGATTCTGATCATCCTAGATTCCTTACCATGCCTTAGATATATAAATAAATGGATCCAGCTTTGTGCCAACAAGGATAGAGGAACTAGAAATGTATCTAAATTTTTTCATGGGAGCTAGAGTAAAAAAACCCTGGTTTAAGGGTGTTAGCACATCTTTCTAAATATATTATGGCTTAGATTTGAGGTCTGAATAGATCGCAGATTTACATAATACAAATTAGGGATTATTTAATTATAGTATCATCAAATTTTTTTTGCATTATACGCTACACCGTCATGCATATTATTTGAATTGGATTGATGCATTCTGTTCACCCCTCTTGACGTGGATTTCACAATAATATTAGTATTACCTACTCCGTTTTTGGTTGGTTTGAATTTGATGGAGTTGTCTACTCACTTGTAATTTTAAATTTAATTCATCAACTTCTCCTGGATTGATTGTAGTCTTATCATTTGAAATACTTTACTTTAATAGGTGGGAGCTCCAGCTCGTGTTGGCCTCATTGCTCCAATTGATGTTGTCGTCCCACCTGGGAACACCGGACTGGATCCCTCTCAGACATCCTTCTTTCAGGTTTATTATATTAATTTCCTGTTTTTTCTGTTCTTTTGTCTGCTGCAACCTCACACTATGATTTTCAGGTGTTGAACATTCCAACCAAGATTAACAAAGGTACTGTGGAAATAATCACGTCTGTGGATCTCATTAAGAAGGGTGAAAAGGTGGGCTCATCTGAGTCTGCTCTTCTCTCGAAGCTTGGGATACGGCCATTCTCTTATGGTCTTATTGTTCTCTCTGTTTATGATGATGGATCGGTTTTCAGCCCTGAGGTGCTTGATCTCACAGAGGATGATCTTATTGAGAAGTTTGCTGCTGCGGTATCCATGGTCACCTCGCTATCTCTATCCATCTCTTTCCCAACCCTTGCTGCTGCACCTCACATGTTCTTGAATGCATACAAGAATGTTCTCTCGGTTTCAGTGGCATCGGAATACACCTTTCCAGAGGCAGAGAAAGTGAAAGAATTCTTGAAGGTTTGCCTTTGATGCACTGCTTATTTTATTATTTCCTCTTGGCTTTGCTAGTTCTGTTTCTTTTCTTTCGTGACAATAATTAATCTCCTGAATTGCAAACTTTCAGGATCCAAGTAAATTTGCAGTTGCTATAGCTCCAGTTGCATCTGTTGATTCTCGTGCTGCTCCAGCTGCTGCAGCCAAGGTGGAAGAAAAGGAAGAACCTGCTGATGAATCCGATGACGATATGATCATAGGGCTTTTCGACTGAGTTGCTAATGCTGTTACATGTTAGGCAGTTTATGGCTTTATGCTGTTATCCCTTAGGGAGCATCTTTTTTCGTTGGAGTTGTATTTTGTCTATTACAGGCATTGAGTTGAACTCTAAGACCATGCTCATGTATTGCATGCAATCTATCTTTTCTGTTTTGCTGTCAGTTCAATATAGTATCAGTGAATCTACGCACAGTGCTTTGTTTAGACAAGTATCTATTTTAATCATTTCATGGTTTAAGATACAAGCAAATTTTGTTCTTAGAAATTGGTCATGACATGAATTTTAAATACACAAATAAGAATGGCTAAATTCTAAACTGTCATCAAGCAGTTGTGTTAGCTCATGCAAGTAGTTATGAACAATAATTCAGTACATGGTGAAGGGCTGGGAGTGGCTGATTAGGTATTCTGCCATCATTTGATTCAGTTTTTAATAAATAAAAATTTGGAATGACCAAAAACCCGCTACGCGGCTACGCATTATATCTAAATATTAATTCTGATAATTAAATATGTAAAATTAATAATTTTATAATTTATTTAATTTAAAAATAAAATAAATCGAAAATTTTATTTGATTTGTAGTTTTAATATTTATTTTCTATTTTAAATCAATCAAATCAAAATTATATGTATATATTATTTTTTACTATTATTATAATTAAATATATTTGATTTTATTTTATATATAATAATATTTTTTAAATTTAATATTAATTTAGAATTTAAAGAAATATCATCAATAAAAATTAACTATAAATAAATAAAAAATTAGTTTTTGAGAAAAAAATACAAACTTTGGATTTTCTAATTAATGAAATAAATAAATTTTAAATTATACAATATTGATCTATTTTTTAAAAAAATTTTATTATCGATATTTTATCAGTATTTTTTTTTAAATTTATAATAAAATAATAATAATTTATAAAAAAAAATATTTAATTTAAAATTAACAAACCAAAAATATTTAAACATAACTAAATCAAACAAAAATCAATGATTTGATCTAATTTTAAAAAAAATTCAAATTAAAAATATTAATTTAATTTAATAACGATGTTTCAAATCAATAAAACCAAACCGATCCCACCTTTACCTTACCAAGAACTACTAACTGTTGTGAGCCTGTTTTTGTATCTATCGTCGGGGTGGTCCGGAAGGAGTTTGTACCTCACAAGCTCGGTTGGCCGGTGTGCCAATGGCCCCTGACCGGCACAATAACTAACACCTTATCTAATGTCAATCGTGGTCAGGTGCTCTACATAGAACTCCATATCATAGGCATCATTTAGGTTATAAAAACAGAATGGGTAAATAACTATTTTATTTTTAATTTTGCTTCAACATCCAAAAAATTAAAGAACCTTGCTTTCAAAATTGAAGTGGGATAATTATTTTCCGTTCCTGTCCTAATGCCATTCCATTTCATGAACCATACTAGTCCACAGTTCCAATTCACTTTCAAGACAACGAAAGGATCAAGTAGTTCTTTTCTTATCTTGAATGTAAGCAGTTGAGCAATACGATTATTTTCTAGGAACCTTAAAGTTTGCATTGCTAGAAACTACACCAGTAACTAATTTAACCATAAACCTTATATTAACATTAACATATTGATAACAATAACAATAACAGTGAATTTAAAATCAATGATTAAAATTACAAATTATGTATATATCTGTATTCAATATATCTTGTATTGTTACTTCGAACTTTCTAGTTGGTGCTGGAAAATGTTTATGCCATTTAGAAAAATCTGCATCAACCATCTTTCTTTCATGTTTAGGCATGTTTCCATCAATTTATAGATGTTTAACATATGAGAACTCCAAATGTTTTGTCATCAAACTTGTTAAGTTGGAACACAGCTGAAAGACAATAATATAATTATGGAAATAATTCTTTCAAAAACACAGCAAATCCTATAAGAAATAATAATCCAAAAAGCAGCAGATGCCCACCTTTAACTGGGGTTTGATGAACTTGATCAATGGCCTTTAAATACCCAGGTGAAAGAAAATGAGTACATGTGCTTAACAGAATTATTGAAGACAATTCCGAAAGAAACGGACACCCTGTGTGATGAAAATATAGAGGCAATAATAAACAAAATGATTGGCGGAAGCAAAAGCTAAGTAAAAATGAAGAATTTAATGTT
Organism: Aleurites moluccanus; assembly: GCA_948193065.1. Taxonomy (NCBI): domain Eukaryota; kingdom Viridiplantae; phylum Streptophyta; class Magnoliopsida; order Malpighiales; family Euphorbiaceae; genus Aleurites; species Aleurites moluccanus. The sequence continues at coordinate 7,823 of CANXYC010694399.1, forward strand.
ATACTTATTTGAACATCTCTACCTGTAATGCAAAAGTAATGTCTGCTGCATCTACTTTTAGCATCAGTCTTCTCAATTTATCATCACGAGATTGACCTAGTTTGAGAAGCCCCTGCATATTGAATTATGCTTCCATTATCATTTCATTGAATTTCTTAACGAAGTATTATGCATAGTAAGGGTAATGTTTCACAGTTTAATGAATCTTCCACTTATTTAATGAGGTGGTTAAGAGATTATCTATGGTTAAACTCTTCACAACTTATTAGATCTTGTTCGACAGCAATATTCATACATGCGTATACAGATAGAGACTTGATTGTTGTAGCTGAAATGTCAGTTAAAACTGAAACATAAAGTGTTGATTTGATTGTTGTAGCTGAAATGTGAGTTGAAACTAAAACATCAAGCATTTCCTCATTTACCTGGTCATTTAATACTCTACACATGTTCAAGAATTCCAAAATTCCAACTGGCGGTATCATTGTGGATTTGCATACTTCTATGTAAGATTTATTCAGCTGCATCCACGTGACAAGGAAAGATACTATTAACAACTGCCAGACGTTCTTGTAATCATTATCATTATTAAAATAATAATAATTAAAAAAAAAACAGAGAGCACACCTCTCCTACAATAGTATCCTTCTTTCCTCCCCGAAAAAACTTCACAGCAGCGCATAGTATTATCTGCAATTCATAAATCATTAAAGATGCTGGATTCCAGACACTCCCAAAGAGGAATAGGCAAAAATTCTTTTGGATTTGGAGCAAAGGTTCTCATACATATAAGCAGTAGAAATGCTTGAAGCATAGGTATCTTGATGAACCAATTTTCAGTTAAATATGTAACAGGTCAAGCAGGTATGTTCATAATTACCATATTACAACTACAACTTACTTGTTGATGCTGAGGAAGAGATTGAATGGTGTCCACTATAGGTGATCTATATGCTTTTGACAAAGCAACAGCCATATGATCAATCCTCACCTGTAATACATTCAGCAGTCGAAAAATTATTTAGAATAGAAAATATCTAAATTATGTCACAAAATAATTAGTTAATAGCATGAACACGGAGGACAATGCTGGAAACCCTTACATATGAAAATAAGAGCATTGATCAGTCAGCTTGCTATCACTTTAAATCTATCTAAAAGAAAATGATATGGCCTCACAACAAGGTCCAGCAGCAATGAAACCCATCCTACATTTTAAGCTACAAGCTTGTGGTTAAGCAGGGGAAGGCTAATCCAGCTTAGGTGAAGGTGGGTGGAGGAGGCAAAAGGAAAAGAAATGAGGTGCTTGCTATCAAGTTATTATTTTAATTTTATGGCACCAAATCCATTAATATATGTCAACAGACTGGAAAGAATAGTAAAGCTAATGTAGATGTCTTAGCTATTGATCTGTTCACCTCATCAGTAAACATGTTTATAGATGGAGACTGCAGGGATTATGTAGAAGAATACTCATGCAAACATGCTTGTAATTAGTACAACAATCAAAAGTTTAAAAATGATGCTAATATGAGCACTTACAATACTGTATTCTTGCTTTTTAAAGAATTCACAAGCTGAAGCTGTTTGTTGATGGGACAACTCTTTATCCGCTGTTAATGAATCCAGATTACTCGTAGATTCTCTCAATTCTGCTTCTAGGGTCTCAATTGCACTCCTAGAAAATGTCAAGGACATCAGTTATTCTGTCTCCTAGCAAAGCTCGAAATGAACAAAGTTGCACAAACATCATCATGTAGCAATACCAATTCTAATTTATCACTTTCATGCAGCAATTTACTCAGGTTACAACTAAAACCTACTAGTAAGTGAAGCAAAACACTGACCTGCAAACACACAGAGCTTTCCTCATGTCTCCAGATGCAGCTGCAACTTTCTGGTCACAGTCAAGCAGTCAATATCTAATGGCAGTAGGTCAAGTGAAGCAAAGGAAATCAGATTCATCAGAGTGCATCAAAACAAAAAAAATCATGGACTTACTCTGGCACAGAGCTCCAATGCTTGCGGATGAAAAACAATCCAAGGCAGTGCCTATTGGTACAGTAAAACAGTTAATAACAAGCCATAAACGCACCAATATTTGATTTACTCCAACATTTCAAAAATCATATTCTTTTTTTATTTAATTTAGAATTTGATGTAATTATATCTAAAGTTCTTCACAATACGAAAAATATGAAGAGCAAGCCATAAACATGCCACTATCATATCTTGTTCAGTCCTTTTGAGATACAGGTAGGCTTTCCAGTTCTCAAAGTAATGCTAGAAGAAATGGGCCCTTTTTTTTTTCCGTTTCATGCAAGATATTATACAGAAAAACTTGAAATTACTTAACATAAGTTGAATGAGACAAAATAAAAGCTTATCACTCAAGTTAATAAATTGATGGATAAAAAAAGGAAAAAAAAAAAAAAACAAGAGAGAGAGAGAAACTCATGCTGCAACCATTGTATTTACTACAACTAATTATATGTGACAAGGTAAAATCAAAATAATTGAGTTTCATGGTATTCTTGGTTCTAGGCAATATAATCTTAAGTGCATGCTCATATAATTTAAATCTACCAAAAGTTGCAAATTTTATTTCTCTGTTAAATATTTGAAACTTTCTCCAATATAATTCCTTCTATTAAAAAAGAAAAAGAAAAAGGAGAGCATAGGAATTACCATCAACCTCTCCTGAAGTATCCTGAGGATTTGCTCCTTAGAATAGGCTCTAAAAGTCACGACCATAGGTTTGCCTGCCAGAAGAAAGTGGATGAACTGGCCAGTAAGTACAACTCCTAAATTACAGAACATGTTAAATAGATGACAAAAAAGAAAAACTAATAACTAGCACTTCAGTTTCATCAAAATTAAAAATGCTAACAATGTGATTTTAGTTTTCAAAACATTTGATTGGTAATTTGAGGGAGAGGTGCAAAAGAAAGGATACGAGCCAAGTAGTATATACAAGCCAAGAAGTATAGGCATGCTATTTATTACTACAATGATTCTGCAAGGGCAACTAGGAGAAGTGCAATTTTATGGAAATCAAGTTCTACCATTCATGGTGCGAGTCAAGGCATGTATACTGTGAATAATATTCGGATGATAATGCAATAAGTACACCAGTAGAATATAGCTACCAAGGAATGAATTCTTGTGATACAGCTTATGAGAATCATGAGAAATTGATTAATAAAGTAAAAGCAAGTGATGAACTCACAATTCAATGATTGAAGTCTGGGAAGAAAACGATCTGCTAGATCTATGGCATTTGCTATGCCTGCCAAAAAAAAAAGAAAAAAAAAATAGTACATTTAATTCATGCATGCACATGTGGCAACTGGCAAGCAAATTCAATAGCCCAGAGAAAGTAATCCATATTGGGAACTTCAAAGAAATGACCAAAAGCTTAATGAGATATTCTCCATAAATTTTACCTATCAATATACATCGAGAAAATGGGTAAGTTGTAAGCATGAAAAGATCATGAAGAACAGCCCGGTCTTTAGTGATCAAGTAATCCAACTCATCAGCAATTATTAACCTGCAAAGTGAAAATTTTAGCTCCAAGATATGAAGTACAGAGAGAGAGAAAGGGGGTGGGAGTATCAGCAGACATCATGAGGACAAGATTCTTACATCATTTTTGAGTCTGATGACTGCTGCTGTTGAGAATACAAATTCTGGAGATGCTGTAGAGATGAATTGATTCTCTTTCTTGGGAGGTTTTTACCAATTATCTGGCAAGAAAAAAGAAACAGATGGTAAGTGGATGTGGTAAGTAAATATTCAATGGAACTAGAGATTCTTATCAGTACCTTGCTGAAAATTTCGGATGTGTTTGTTAGAGAAGTACAATTCAAAGTCAATACATCTGGAGACTGTAAACCCATCTGGTAAAGAAAACAACTTCATCAGGATTGATACTTATAAAGAACAGAACATACAGCAATAAACATATAAAGCAACTACTGCAAACGACCATAAGTTGTAAATGGTGGCTGCTTCATTTTGGTTCTTAAGGTCAAGCAATTGCATTTCCAAGTTGCTTCAATTATCCATGTACCTTAATATTAAAAAGGCGTGCCATGAACTCTCAGATTCATATTTTCAGAAAATCCCGATCATTTTGAGTCTTCTAAATTAATAAAATTTCCATTCTTAAACAAATGGAGGAAATAAATTCAAGAGATGAGGCCAAAGTGTTTCTGGTGAATGACTGGAGTATAAGTAACAGATTGTCAACTTATTTACTCAAGAGTCAAGAACCATGATTCTTCCTCTTGCACAGTTCCTAAAACCAATAAGTATAAAATGCTTGTAGAGTTACTAAAGTCTACACTCACTGAAGAATGTAAAAAAGAATGAGAAACACTACTTAAGAAGCTGCTGCGTTATCATGGTGGACAAGCCAAACCAACACACTAGTGTATTATGGGCAAACTGACATAAGAAACTATGCAATAATCAAGGAAAACAAATTTACTAATTAGTCATCCTTACAATTTGAAATTACCTCAATAGGGGAAATCTAATTAATTGAATTGAAAATCAAGAACAAATTTGGAAACTACATTTCTTCTAACATCCCCAAGAAATCTCAAATGGAAAAGAAAAAGAAAAATACTAAATGAATACAATTTACCTCTTTAGCCCAATCAACCAAATGTTGCTTCATCTTCTCCATTGACAATGACTTCCCGGTCCCAGGGCATCCACACACATATAAACTTCCAGCCTTTTCCAGTTCTATGCATGCTTTACAAAATTCAAAAATCCTTCTCTGTTCATCTTCACGGCATACAACTATAGATGGTGCAGTTGACACATGCAACGCCTCTTTCACTGCACTCATTTGCTCCATATCTACAAATTATTACAAAATTAATTAATCTCTACAGAACACCTTATGCAATTTCATATAAAACTGCAGTCGCGCTTGCCTCTAGGATTCCAACTTAGTTTTTCAGTGAAATCATCAGACAATTTCTTTGCTGGAGATTTGCACACTTTCTCTAGCTTTTTGCTAGAATCCTTTTCAATTTCCTGAAAAACAGCAAAATTAACAAATCTTATATATTATTTTTCAGCATAATTAGTCGGAAAAACTATCAATAGATTATTCTCTACATTTTACTTTCCTTGAAAGCATAATTAAGGGATTAAGAGCCATACTTTTCTTTATTTGAAAATTCAAAACACTATTATTAAGCTCCAATTCTACCAACAGCTAGAGATATGATTATGTTAACTACATTTCATCAATAGTGATAGATACAAAAAAGGAAGAAGCACAGATCAAAGCAAAATGCTCACATTTGGAGGAGTGGCACTAAATAATATTTTACTCGATTTCAAGCATCGACGAGGTGATTTCCATTTCAACGGTGAAGAGACATGGCTCTCCTGCACTGCGGCTCCATTAGATCTCAACTTCCGCTTCTGAGGCGTCGTCGATTCAACAATGGATCGGGCGATCTCCCCAGCCTTGTCCGATTTGACTGATACGATCTCTTTGTAAGGAGACGAATTACATCCGGCAATTGAAGGCATTGTGCAATTGAACAATTGAATTTGTGTTTGGATTGAGAGAAAATTTTGGGCAGTGATATAAACAAATAGGTAGCAGAGGGTTATAAATAGGAGAATTTGTGAGAAAAATATTATAGCAGAATTTAGCGCGAAAATGTAATCGCAACAAATTCATCTCCCGCCATGCCTTTATAGTTCATTTTTTAAGTCTCAAAAGCTGTTTAAATAAGCCCAGCCCATTTTGTTAAACAAACAATAAAAAATGAAAAAACTACACCAATAATATATGAAAATTTTAAAATATTTTATTTTTATGTTTGAATAAATTTAATTTTGTTGGATAATTTTAAAATTAATTTTATATAAATATTTTTAATAATTTTTTTAAATCGAAATTCTGATTTGCAACTCTAATCTCTCTTAATTTGCAATTTTCTACTTCTATTTAAAATTATGTTTCGGTATTCAAAACTCATATTTTTTTAATTTTTTTTAATTTTTAACTTCAATTAAAATTTTAAAATAAAATTAAAAATAATTATTTTGTATCTCATCTTATTTGTTATTATTTCATAAATAAAATAGCCTCGAAAATAATTAAAACTTAACACTTCTAATTTTATCAATTAAACTTTAATATTAGTAACAATTTAGCTCAAGAATCAAGACTATAAATTATATCAATTTTAAGGTAATGAACTCCATAAAACAATTTCAATTGATAAAATAATTATTTTTTTTTTAGTTCTTTATAATGTTAATAAAATATTAAGTATTTAAATTTTTTAAAGAAAAAATTTAAGAAAAATAAAATTTTGAAATCATTGGCAATTTCAACAAATAAAAATATATTATTTTTCCATTTACGATTGTACATTAAGAATTTAAGATACTATTAAGAATTTAAGATACTCCTTCACTGAACTTTCTAAAAGACAAAAAAAAAAAAAATTCAATTATAATTTTTTTTGACCTTTTAAAAATACACTAAATCTCTACTGATAAATGTCATAATATATTATTAGATTATTTCGTCTAATTTTACTGTTAGTTAATCATAAAATGATCAACAAAAATAATAAAAAGATAAAAAAAATATCTTTACCATTTATTTTTAATTAATTACATCATATTTTTTCTATAATTTTTTTTAGGTTAAAAAATATATTTTTATATTTTTTGATAATTTTGAAAATAAAATAAATAAAAATATTTTTTATTTTATTTTTTAAAAAATAAAAAATAAAATATATTTAAAAAAATATATATTTTTACTTATTATTTTCAAATCTATCAAAAATATAAACATATGAAAATAAATTTTTTTATTTATATTAAAAAATTTAAGAAGAAATAATTTAATTTTTTCTTAAATTATTTTTTTAAAATCAAAAATAAAAATATTTTTATTTATTTTTTATTTTTAAATTTATTAAAAAATATAAAAATAAATTTTTTAACTGTAAAAAATACTTTGGGCAAAATACTATTTACTCCCTGACTTTTAAAAAAATTAATACTTAGGTCTCTACTTTTTTAAAAAATAGCTATTGACATCTAACATTTTATTTCGTTACACAAATTGGTCATTCTGTCAATTTTTTCTAGATTTTCATTCAAAAAAAATTTTAAAAAAATAAAATAAAATAATTTTTATTCTCAAAATACCCTCACCCCTAACTTCCATTTTTTTCCTCCATTTTCTTTCCAATTTTCTTTATTTTTTTCATTATCCTTCACTTTTTTCTATTTTTCTTTTTCTATTTTCCAGTTTTCATTTTTCATGTTGTTTCCTTTATATATATATATATAGTGTTGGTACCATTTTTTTTTTTTTTAGTTATTTATTTTTTTTATCTTAATTTTTGAAGGTTTAGATTCATGAGATTTTTTTTAAGGAATGAATATTTGTGTATGAATATTGTAATTGGTGAAATTGTATAGAGAATGAGAGATTTGATGGTGATGAAAAGTGAAAAAATTTAAAGAATGATTAATGAAATGGCATAGAAAAGAGAATTTGATAGAAAATTAAGAGTATTTCTGTTTTTCACAATATTTCACGGAAAATTTGACAAAATGATATGTTTGTATGACGAAATCATATATCAGGAACTCAATAGCTACTTTCTGAAATCTCAAAAATTCAAGTATTAGTTTCATTAAAAATTAGGGATTAAATAATATTTTACTCAAATTTTTTTTAAAACAAAACTATAATGTAATTAATCAAAAATAAAAGGTAAGAATATTTATTTATTTTTACTTCACTAGTATAACATGATATTCATAGGGGTATATTAATATATTTTTGAAAGGTTATAAATAATTTAGTGTATTGGGTCATTCTATTCGGGAAAATAATAATTAACAAAAAAAAAAATCCTTTTTTAAAATGCTTGTGTATTTCATATTGTTATCTAGATCGGCCCATTATTGAAGCCCAAAGCTAGGTAAATATTTTGGGCCTCTCACTTGATAAATACTGGGCCATTCCAGAAGGATATGGATCCTAGCCCCATATATAAAGTCACGGATTTCATAATGGAGAGTAATAAGCCCAAGAATTAACTATAAGTTATGTGGCTAACTAAAAAGATTTTGTTTCTCATTTTATTTTTATTTATAGAAATTATATCGCAATAATATATACAGGCATTTTTTTTCAGATTTTATAAAATTTTGTAATTTAATTTCAGTTGATTTCAAATTAATTAATTATCAATAAATTATTATTATATAGTAACACAATATTAATTAATATATAATATTGATTAAATACAATATTATATATTCTAATTTTAAATTAAATTCTAAATTGATAAATAAAAAAATATACGCTTAATAATAATATATATTTATGGATCATCTATTATCATTTTAGCCTTTATTATTATTTTAACCTTTTTTATCATATAATTTAATTATCTTTTATTTTATAAATAATATATTTAACTTAATAGTACATTAAATATAAATAAATTACATTATAACAAAAAAATTTACTATCTTTAAATTTAATATAGTAATTATAAATAAAAAATAAAATTTTAGAAATATAATATTAATTTAATATAATTTTATAACCGACACAAAACTCTGATCGTATATTTTTATTCAATTTAATTTTATCTCATCTATCATAACCAAAGGGATTTGATTCCAAAAACAAACTCATGGTGGTTTTCTCTACCAAAACTACATTAAATTCATTTCTATCATAGCTAGGTGAAATGAATATGTATAATGTAACAGTAAATGGATGCATGCATTTGTCCATTAATAATGTACTATATAAGTACGTAGCTAATATGCCTACTGCAATTTATCAAGGCTTTTTGGGCACATTGTAAATTGATCATTTGGCTATATATTATTTGTTATCCATAAATGAAACACGCAAATTAGCAGGGTAATTAAAGCACACCTAGCATCTAAAAAGGCTAAGCTTAGATGATAGCTTTGCTAGTTTTGGCAAAAATTTGTATGATCCACCCAAGAGGAAAGTTTAGGTTATCGTTGTCAAAATCGAATCAGATTGATCAGTCAAATTAAAAAAATTGAGAATCAAATTAATAATCGATTTGATTAATTTTTAAAAATTTATTTTAAAAATTCAGTTAAAAAATTGATAAATCGATCGAATCAAATTGATATTTTAATTAGAGCGGATCAGATATTTTTTAATTTTTTTTATCAAAAATAATAAATATAAAATTATATTTATTTTCATCATATATATAATATATGTCAAATTATATATAGATATATATATATATATATATATATATCGATTTCTTTTATTTAACCGATTTAATTTCAATCGAATCTCTAATTTTTTTTAATTGATTTTTTAATCGATTCGATTATGAAAACATTGGATTAAACCTCTCCCATGTGATTAAGTTGTGGAAGATGAGCCTATTGTATGCTGTGGACTTATTAATATGTATGTGTATACAAGGGACAAGTTGAATAGGTTGAAATGAGTATGAGTCATCTCACAAAAAAAAAAATTATTATTAATTTATAAAAAAAAATTATTTAACCTATTTAAATTTAATTTTTTATTTAAAATTAATTTTCGATTCATCCAAAATTAATTAAAAATATAATTAATTTATAAAATTTTTTTGACTTTGATTCGTTTAATTCTAATTATTTTTTATAAGATTAATATTTTACTCACCTAAAAGTAATTCTCTGAATTCGTGCATGTGTATATAAAGTGAAAATTTGACAAAGCTATATTTGAATATTGATCAAACTATCAATAAAAAACACTCCAAAACATACACAAACAGCCTTGCATGATGACTAGTAGTCTTAGAAAATATTTTGAATGGCCATTGGTGGTAGAACTTGGTGGTTGTGGAAAGCAAAACCATTCCCACGGCCAAAGTCACAGTCAAGTCGACCCCTCTACAAAGACTCAGCAGCGAAAACGACACCACCTCCGTTGTAAACGAAAAGGACTACAACACTTGTTAATTACCAAAATATCTTCATCATTTCTTGATGAGAGTAGTTGTGCAACACCACAGCACCACACACTAATTCGATTAGAGTTTGTAATAATCTTTTTAATTGTAAGATTATCGAATCGATAAAAATATTATAAAATCAATAATTACCTTATTGGTTAAATTTTGATTTGGTATGTCATGCTATAGAATAATTATTTTATTTCCTGCAAATAACTTGGTCTACAATTTTGTAGCAAATCCTCAAAGACACGTACACATGGATACAAATAATTTTTCTTTTATCTAAATTGAAATTGAAATTTGATATGATACATTTTTTTTTTAGTAATAATTAAAATATTATTATGAATCAATTTTCATATATAATATTAATTCTACCTTCATATTTAATAAACAATTTATCATTTAAATCAAAATTAAAAGATTCATAATATCACCTTATTAAGATTAAAAATATATATATTTATGATTATATATTTTCTTATAAAATAAAATTATTATTACTATTTGTTCATTTATAATGGAAGAAAAATAATTTAAATATAAAATCATAACCCTTAGCTATTAGCTTTTTAGTTTCCAACAGCTATATCAAACTCATTTAATTAGTGATAGTTATTTGGTGGCCAATTAACAGTTGTGTAGAAAAATTATAATTTAGAATTTTTTTTTTTAAAACTCTCATCTATTTAAATAAAAAAAATTACATTATTCTTTTAAAAAATAATATTTAAATAATAAGATAAATATTAATATTTATCATTAACGGTAATTAAACATATTAACAACTAACAACTAATAATAAATTTATCAAATACTTACAACAATTAGCTACTAAATAACAGTTACTAACTATTAGTTATTAATCACCAGTTACTAACAATTATCAATAACAGCTAACAGTTAAATCAAATGATATTAAATTAAATATACACAACTTATTAATACTATGATATACAAAAGTGAATTGGTAATGCTCCCTATCACGAATTAATTAACAATATAACAAAATAAATAAACCTTATCATTCGGCTATAAAAATATAAGCCTATCATTACATAAACATGGTGGTAATTAAAGTCAATGTGTATAGTCTATAGATAATAAAATTTGTTGTTTGAAAATTGGGTCATCTTATATTTTTAAGTACTTGTAGAAAATGGCTTATCTTATTATCTTTAAGTATAAGTTAATTAGTTTAATATAAAGAAATGTGAATACAATAAGGTGTTTGAGTAATTTAGAATATATGGAAATGAAAGTTGGTGAAAAGGAGAGATGGAACTATCAAATTTCAAAGGCTTTTGATTGGGTGGGAGAGGAAGAGAGAAGAAGAGATGAGGAGATAAGGAAATTGGCGTGGCATTGGTGTCTACATGTCTCCGTCCCATCTTTGGTTAAGAGGCTATGTAGGCCCTGATGTGATATATAGCCAATAGAACATTACCCCACACTCCACTCTCTTCTCAACTTTTTCTCTATATTTGCTATTTTCTCTTTACCGAACATAACACAAATTGAGTGAGTCTTCTTGATGTGCTTAAATGATATAATCTTTTTCTTCTCTCTTCAAAAAATGTTTGAGATTTACTTTGATATTAGTGAAATTTTAATTTAGTAATATTGAAATAAATTTTAAAAATAGATTTAAATTTTAGTAAAAAATAAATTAAGAAATTGATCTTATTAATCAAGTTTCTATTCTTATAATAATTAATTATTTCAAGAAAATTTTTAATATATATATAAAAATTAAATGTTATATATATATGTGTCAATTTTAGATATACAAATAAGAAATAAATTATATCTCATCGGATATTAATGACAAATCGTACCTAGATATTTTAGCTGAAGAGAAATAATCCGCAAATAAAGATAAGAATGATCATCGGGGTTATTCCGATGGGAGATTTCAATGGTTAATTTTAAATAAATGAAAAAATATAAGAGATAAAGAGTTGAGAGAGTAAAAAATTTTATCTTTCGCCTTTGCTTATTTGTAAGAAAAATTAAAAATCTTAATATATATACTATTGAAAGTCATTTTTATCTCTTAGTCATTTTTATCCCTTATCACATATATTAAATGTAAAAATATGCTTTTATGAATTTGTTTAAGAAAAATATTTAATTTTGAAAAGTGTGAAAAATATGAAGATACCCTTTCTCCATTAGAAATGGGAGAGTAAACCTGGATTCTCCCTATTGAATTATGTCCTTAATTACTTCCAGATCTACAGCAAACAAACCATGACATCTCCGTACTCTATTTACCTTTTTTATAATAAGATTCATGCATGTGCTTTCTGGGAAAGGACCTTATATTATTCAAAAGAGGGCAACAAATAATTAATCTATAAGTTTCCACATGCATATTCATGTTTTCCTTTATTAAAAGAAAAATAAATATTGAAATTTATTATAAAGATTTATTTTTCTTTAATAAAGCATTCAAGAAATTAATACAAACTTTTATTTATTTTCTGGCTCAATCATTTCCTGTGCAGCAATTAATGTAGGGAATGAAGATGATGGCTTTAATTTTCCTTTTGTCTATTTCAAATGGCTTTAATTTTCCTTTTGTTTATTTCAAATGGCTTTAATTTTCCTTTTGTCTATTTCAAAGGCCAATTGGGTCTTGGATCTATACAATGAGTGGTAATTAGTTATTTTTCTCCCCGTAATAAAATCAAACAACCCATCAGAATCTTTATATATATATATATATGCACACAATAGAACAACAACATTTGATATTTGATGTATAGTCCATAAATATAGTGTCGTTTTCAACTGAAATCTTGATTTTTACTTCCATCACTCAATTAATATATAGTTTACTCTTCTCTTTTATATATACAAGGAACATGGGATTTCACTTTCAGTTATATAGATATTTGAATCAAAATTACTGTGGTTGTTAGCCCAAAATTTCTATTCCACCAATTAAACGTGGCTGTTGAAGACAGTTGACACCCCTCTCTTATACATGCATATATATATATATACATTATAACTGTGGGTGGCCACAACCTTTCACTCTTTTAAGTGTGTAGAGGGCCATGTGATCTGTTGCTGTCAGTAGAAACTTTCCGTACAACTATGATTGAGGTGCCCATGAATCACATGTATAAATTTAACTTATTATAATTAAATAACTTACAATATTTCTTGTTTTTCTCCATTGACAATCTTAAAATTGAACATGAAAATAAATGTTAATGTATTTCTTGTTGATTTTCATTGATACAATCTTAAAATTGAACATGAAAATAAATATTAATCTATCATGCACAAGTGTTTACAATACAGTTAGATTTCTCTAAATTATCAAAATTCTGAATAGATGGAGAATCGAATGTTTACGTACAATTAATTAGAGAGAAAGGACACAACCTATAAATAGAAAGACAATTAGGATTTTTCTCTCGTAAACCTAATTAAAAACAAAACTCAATTAGGATTTAACCCATATTAGAAAATTCAAAACACATATAACCATACTTAGGCTCAATCCATTAACCTTTTATAATCACCCTTAAATAATGGACTATAATAACATATTTAAACTATCATACTAACTAATTATTTTATAAACTAAATTCAATATAATCAATAAGTCCAAACTTAATAAATTCTAACATAATATCTATCTTTGGTATGGGGCAATACATAATTATATACACTATGTTTTTATTAATAAGATAAATTTTATTAATGATTAAGAAACAGAGTCCACAATATTTAGAGATAGAACAATTAACTGGCAGCATTCCTTTTGCCAAAAAAGACAAATTAAGCCCACTAATATAATAGTACAGGAGATAGAACATTGAGTTTTCTGTTTGGCAAAGAATTCAGCATACATATGTACCGTTAAATGCAAATAGTTTGAATCCTAACCATAAACCATCCTTTTTCTTATTTACTTGTTGCTGAATATCAATTAGGTAATTGCTTATTAGGTATACAAATATGAAGAGTACTGAAGTTTTTATTTTGTAATTCAATTAATTAGGGAACTTAATCAATTTTCTGAGTCTGTTTATATATATGAGTTTTGTTAGGAGGTTGAAAAATGGAGAGTGCGTCTTATACTTTTGTCACAGATTGATAAGATTCTTTTTGCTTCCCATTCCCTGCAATTCTGGAATAGCCAGTGAGGTGATATCTTCTATCTTTTGTTTTGCATGTTCTCCATAGCCATGCAAAATCATCAACAGCCACATGCACAAATTAGTTAAGAATTAACCAATATATATTGCAGAATGTGTTTGAATATAAAAATGGGTTTTCTAAAGAGTGCCCTAAGAGATTCATTAAAAACTATTATTTTATACAAAATATAATTATAAAATAATTATATTAAAAAATATAAATAAATAATATAAAAAATGGTTGGATGAACAAAAAAAAATGAAATATTAATAGAATTGTATTTCGTTACAATAACTATCATCTCAAATGATAGGTCAGAATTTTCATTTTTCATTTATTTATTTTATTTTTAAATTTATTTATTTAATATTATTTGAATTTTTAATTTTTAGCGATTGTCTTTAATACACTCGTTAGAAAAATCGTATAAAAATTAATCAATTAATATAAAAAGTTTATATTCATAATTATTTTGAGGAAAAAAATGAAAATTAGGATGGTGTTTAAGCTCATAATTAATGGAATACCAATAAATATTTGGAAAAAAGTATTCATAATTTTTGAGAAAAAAAAATAGGAAAATTATCTCAATCGGTTCCAAAGGAGTTAGCTCAATCGGTAATTTAATTATTTCTTATTTTATTTATCATAAATAATTTTCAGAATTAATACTTCAAAAATAATCTTTAAATATATTAATTAAGTATAGATATAAGGTACATTAATTTACAAGAAACTTAATTTTAATAAGCAAAGATAGCAAGTTCGAGCATGTGACTACTAATCATTATAAGAAAATTCTTGTTTATGCTAATTGCATAACCTTATCCCATATGCTTAATTCATTTAAATTGTGATATATTTTAGTTAATATAATTTTTTTTTTTTTCATTTTACTTCTAATAAAAATATATCAATATTTTTTTTAATATATTTTTATCTTATTAAATCAATATCGTATGCACTCGTATACATAAAACTTACTCTAAGAAAAATAATTCTTCAACATGATAACATAAAACTTACTCTAAGAAAAATAATTCTTCAACATGATATCATAAGTTACTAAAATATATGTATGTGATTTGAATATAGATCCGATTATGAGTTTTCTTGCAAATATTATAAAAACTTTTTAGGAAAAAGTAAAAAAATAGGCTGTAATTAGGAGTGACATCAGTTCGGTTTGATTGATTTGAAAAATTTTTATCAAATCAAATTAATATTTTTTGTTTGAAAATTTTTGCTTACTAAATCACCATTATAGTCAAACTGTCAGTTTCAGTTCGATTTGATTTGATTTAAATACTTTCGGTTTTTCGATTTCAAACTAATTTTTTTTTTATAAATTGTCATTATTTTATTATAAATTTAAGAAAAAACACCGATAAAGTATCGGTAATAAAAAAAATTCAATATTATATAATCAAAAACTTATCTATTTCATTAATTAGAACACTCAAAACTTTTTTTTTTTTTTAAGAATTAGACTTTTTTATTTAATTATAATTATAATAAAAAATATTATAAATATATAATTTTAATTTGGTTCGATTTAAAATAAAAAAAATTAAATTATAAATTAAATCAAATTTTTTATTTACTCTACTTTTATAATTTATTTAATTTAATTTAATCCATTTAATTTCTATCCTAGCTGCAATTGTGACTGTTGGTAAATCATACATGAAAAGAAGAAAGGCTCATCGAGTCATTCTTATTCACGTATTATATATTCAAACGAAACATATTATTTATTAAAAAAAATGAATATATAATATAGTAATTGTGAGAATAAAAACACAGGTGAAAAAGAAACAGAGGCACGTGCGTCAGTGCATGTTTTATTGTACTTCCACAAGCAGCTTTGTGCTAACTACGAATTAAGTATATTTTGAAAAGAAGTTGCCCTCTATATGTATATATAGACAATAGTACTCTATAGGGTCCATTAATCTGTTAAACAGTTTGTCTGCCAAATTTTATCCACGTGATTATCCTCCATTTTGGCTATTACTTTCCATGCATTTGCAACCAACTCAACGTTTTCATTTGTAATTTTGTACACTTCATTTTTTTTTTATATCAATAATTTTATTTTCTGATCAATTGGGCTTTAATAGGGTTTGAAATTAATCATGATATCACTGCTCTTTAATAATTTTCTGATCAATTGGACTTATATAATTAAGCATTTTAAGTGATATATTTGTAAATAATTTACAATTTAAAAAATATATTGAAAATTTTGATAATTTAAAGTGCTTCATATGTAATGCTATTCAAATCAACATTTTATATTATAACAAGACAAATATTAAAAAAAGTATAGCATTTATTGATGCTTAAATTGTTTTCAAAATTAAAAAATTTCTAAATATGATGATTAATCAGAATTAAATTTAAAAAAAAAATGATACAGTAATTTAATTTCATAGGAATAATTCATACAAAGGGAAAGAGATATTAGGGTGATAGAAAATCGAAAAAATCGAAAATTAAATTGAATTGAATCTAATTTAATCGGTTTGATTTAATTTTTTTAATAAATAAGTTTAGTTTAGTTTTTTATTTTAAAAAATTTGGTTTATTTAGTTTGATTCAATTTTTATTTAAAAAAA
Source organism: Aleurites moluccanus (assembly GCA_948193065.1). NCBI lineage: Eukaryota > Viridiplantae > Streptophyta > Magnoliopsida > Malpighiales > Euphorbiaceae > Aleurites > Aleurites moluccanus. The sequence continues at coordinate 24,633 of CANXYC010694399.1, forward strand.
TCAAAATAATCGAACTAACCAAAATTTATATATATGTATTATATATTTATTTTTTAAAATATGTAATATAAAAAATATATAGATGTAAAACTACGTCAATTTATATTATCTTAACCTTATATATATTTTAAAACCGTTAAAATTGAATTAATCAAATTAAAATTAATTAATTTAGTTTGGTTTGATTCACAATTGTAAAATTAATTCAATTCGATTTAATTTATTTTATATATTAATTCAATTTTATTATACAAATTTATATTTCATTGTATTCGATTTTTGAATAATTCAATTTGATTCAAATCGAACCTACAGATCGATCAGCCCTAAGAGAGAGTACACATGTTCCATCACATTCATCACTTCATTGTATATTTTTCTCTCTTTTCAATTTCATTTCACTCATTCTCTAATGAGAAATTAATTGAATTGGCATTTTCTCTTTGCAAATGTCTTGTTTGTCTCATCTTATATGCCATTATTTTGCTCTTCCATCAAGTGTCCATAATTGATAAGAGATGATTTCTCACATGATTGCTCTCTCAATATTAATTACTTCATTATCTTGTTCTTCGATCAATAGCTGTTTACTATTCCATAATTGGTATGATCAGATGATTTTTCATATAATTTTTCTCTCAATACTTGTTAATTTAATTATGCCTTTTTCTTTTTTCATTGCATCATTTCTTCCAGAAAAAATTAATAATTATAATAATAATAATATAATTCTTTTCATTCTTATTCAAATCCCAAATAGAAAAATCATGAAAATTTCATTAGATAATTGCAACAATAATACAATATTTTTCCATTCTCATTCAATTTCCATATAGAAAATTTTGGAAAGTTTCATTAGATGATTGCAATAATAATGCAATTTTTTCTCAATGTTTTATTAAGTTTAAGTTTCATTTAATCAATTTGGTAGGATTAGATTATCATCCATTGCTTGAGATGTTATTAGATAATTATGTTATCTTTTGGACAAAAAAGACTAAAAAAATAGAATGTTATGTTTTGCTTAGGATAAAAAACATGAAATAAAATAAAAATGATTGCAATAATAACGAAATTTTTTTTTAAGTATAAGTTTCATCAAATTAATTGTGTAGGATTAGATTATGATCAGCACCAACTGGAAGTACGGTTTTGCCCGTTTCCTTACCATGGCAGATGCAAAAAGAGCTATTGAATTATTTAATAGGTGTTCTTGGTATGAGAAAAGGATACTTGTTAAATTTGCTGACTCCCTTGTCAACTTTTTTGTGTCATCCTTCTACTAAACCTACATCTCTTAACCCTTCTCATAACCTTTTTTTACTCCAACAGCCTAAATGTCATCATCCCTTTTCCCCTCCAACCATTTCAAATCTAACACTCATAGTAATTATTCAATGTCTATATTTCCGATCCCTTACCCAGCAAATAGACAAAAACAACATCCACCATTCTATACCACTTATCAATATTGACTTTGATCCTTCAGAAGAAGACTTAGCTTGGTTACGCTTATGTTTATAAGTAGGGTATGTACACTATGTGCATTCCATTCCCATGCTTCAAGAAGCTCTCATTTTATAAGGGGTTAGATCTTGTAATCTTATTCCATTGGGAGGTAAGCAAGTCTTTTTATCGTTTGATTCTAAAAGAAGATTTGACTGCCTTGGTTGACAATGCAGCCTTTTGGCTCAACCAGTGGTTTGAATTAATTAAAGGACGGGATACATATGACACGCTTTATAAAAGATTATTCTGGTTGAGATTGTTACAAAGGATTGTGCCCTCCTTTCTATTGGAATGCTCAAGGCATACCTCTTCATGAATAGCTCAGCGAGCTGGTGGAAGGTGTGAATGCTCTCCTCTATCAACCTATCAAACCATCTTGTTGTAGCTTTTTCCAGAATTCCTTAAAAGGTCCTACATAACACAACATTATTAATTGTTTGGAGCTCTACTATATGTTTATAATCTAGGATATAGACTCTTGGGTCTGCTTCTCCATTATATTTCTTCATTGTAGGTGGCTTAAACTTGTCTAGCATTCTTTGCTCTTGAATCTCTTTGATAAAAGGTGATTTGAGAGCTAAAGACAAGTTTTTATCTGATCTCTTCCTCATTTTGTCTATTTCCATTTTCTCAAAAATTCTCTTCACTTTTGTTCTGATATTATGGGTCTCATGTCTGCTAGACACTTTTTACTTTGTAGGCTTGTCTTGCAAGAGAAGCATCATATTGACTACTATCATCCCTTCTTATTCCTTCCCTTCTAGGTTGTCCATCAACTTATGCTCTTCATTCCTTTCTATTCTCTCTTCTATCATACCTACCTCCTCTTATATTGCTTTGTTGGTTATCTAACTATCTCTTTGACATCGAGACCTCCATTCATTTTTCTCTCTTCCAACATCTCTTTTGTTTTGGTTATTGTCTTCTCCTATTATGTCCTCTCATTTCTTTAAGAACGTATATCTCTTCTTCTCAAAAGTGTAAATTGACTCTCTTCTTGAATTCTTCTTCTCTAGTTCCCTATTAACTTCCCTTCTATCCTTTCTTTCACCGATTTACCCCATTTGGACTTTTCACCAAAATAAAGACATTTTGTTGCTCCTTGATGCTTGGTTTCAGGTGTTATGATCATACTGTGGGCACGAGGGATTTGCTAGCGAGTCAGTGTGCTTGTAGTGTTCAGACAGTATTGCTAAGTTGAATAACTATGTTAGTAAGAAGTTGAGCATTAATGGAGCTGTCAATTAAGCTCAGGTTAGGAATTGAGAATGAATTTAAAATATGGAAGCTCAGTGTATTTGGCTTAAGGAGGTAGGTCTATTAAGTGCATTTGATGTGTTTTTTGGAGAATCTAGTTGGGTATTTATGTGAGTGAGAGCTCTTGAGGTACAAGAAAAAAAAGTTTGTTAGAAATAGAAGAAAAAAAGGAGCAATAAATATTACGTCCTTAAGAAAGAAGAGAATGTAAAAGAGATTCAATGATTAAACTTAACGATTCCCAGACCACTCCATTTAATGATTCAAAAATTTTCAAAGGAATGTGATAGATCTCTTCTATTTAGGTCTATACGTAAGATAAATTTTTGAACTTATAAGATGAACAATAAGCATTAAAGTGGACTTGATGATGTCTTTCTAATGCTTAAATTAGTGGTATGATCTTAGAAAATTTTCAAGGAAAAAGATGATGAACTTTAAGAAAATATTTTTTTTAATAAAAGAAAAGTTACTTACACGAGTAACTTGTCAATTGATTCATAACCTTTCCAACACAATAATATCATAAACGCATTTTATTTTTTATTTTTTTATATGAGATTCTTATATTTTATTTATATTCTAACGTGTGTGTAACCCACACCCTCATAGATATTATAAATTTAATCGAGCTTCAAAGAATCTATACTCAAATTGAACTCCACTCGAGTAACAATGTTACCTAACAAAGACATCCCTCTCAATTTTCAAAAAATTTGCCTAACATTTCTGTGACCAAAATTTTCATTGGCCAATGAAAATACAGACGCAAGCTTGTTGATGGACAATTTTGACATATTTATTATTATATTTACCCTTAATGATTAAAAAATCTAGCAGTTCATTTGAAAATAATTAAATTTTATATTTAAAAATTTTGTATTTGAAACATTAAAAATATTTATTTTAATTTTATAAATTTAATTTCATAAAATTAAATATAATTAAATCAAATTTTATTAAAATAAATGAAATATTTTTCACAAAGTTAATAAAATAATTATTATAAACAAAAATTATTATTATTATTATTATTTTTTCTCATACTTTTACTTCTATCTCTTTTCTCCTCTCTCTCTCTCTAATATTATTCTTCTTCTTTTTTCAATTAATTTTTTATTATATTTTTAAATTAAATATTAGTTGTAAATATAAAATATATTTATTTTTAGTTGATTTATTTTTTCTAATTATATTCATAGGATATTTTAGGAAATAATAATAAAAATAATTTATTATAAATTTATTCCAAATATAAAATATGAAATTTAATTAAATTTCATACTTTAAATTGTATTTTTTCAAAACATCATAATTCATTTACAAATAAATTTCACATTTGTGATTTATTTGTTTCAAACATACTGTAAACCTTTTCTTTTTATTTTTTTAATTAATATCATTAACTTTAATTTTTATGAATTAAATGATCAAATTATTTAAAATAATATAATACTATAACACAACAAATTGCATTTCTTTTGACTTAATAGTGGATGTTAACATATATACATATATATCTACCAATAAATCATGCTTGATTATATTATATTATATTAAAATAAATAAAATTATAGACTAGTGCATGGACTTTAATATAGCCTAACAACAAATAAATAAATATATGCAAGTTGATATCCCATCTTTTTTTAAAAAAAAAAAGGACTATAGAACTATAGACTGTATGCAGGCTCTCTCTCTCCTTTCTCCCTTTAAAAGACTAAGCTCAATTATCAAATGAAAAAAGAAAAGAAGAAAAACTCCATTGCCTCTCCTCCTTTTCTCCTTTTTTTTTTCATATGAATAATTGGATTATGATTTGTGGTATAAACATATTTTTAATAGGGGGTTTGTGTTATTTTTCCAAGTGAATTTGTTTTTCTAAACTTTTTAGATGAAGTAATTAAAACATATCTCTTAATTAGAGTTTCATGCAAAAAATGTCATTATTAACTATGAAATTTATGTATTATATTTCTAATTATCCAAGATCATGATTTAATTAATAGCATTTTATAACCTTTTTTACTTATTCAATTTCTTAATTTTTTGTTCATGTATAAATACCATAAATAGATTAATTAATCAGATTTTATATTTTAATATAACTTTAAAATTAATTTCTTTTACAATAAATTTAGCTTTTTTAATTATTATATTAATGTTAGTCTCCAATAATTTTTTTAAAAAAATATTAATCTCCAATATTATATTAAATGAAGAGGCAACTTGTTGTGTGATCGTATTGTATCACTTTAAATATAATTTAATCATTTAATTGATAAAAATCAAAGTTGATGGTAGAAATATTGAAAACAGATGTAAAGTTTAAGTTTTTTTTTTTTTTAATCATTTAGCCTTATATTTATTATCTTAAGAGTTAATTTGGTTAGTTATGAGCTGTAAAGCCCTTCAAATTAAATATTATAATAGGTTTCTTTAATTAGGTTTGGACTAAATCAAAAGAATAGAATGACTCTTGGATCTACAAAATAATAAATAACATTAAAAGAGTCAAGTCTTGACTTAATAAAAACACTTCGATACTTAACTCAGTGATTTATTTTGAAAGAGTTATTAAAAACTTTTCAATAATTAAGTAGAACAAGCTATATAAATGGTTGAGATGTCGTAAATAAGGGATAACTCTTATATTTATATATGTATGAGAAGATTTTTTATTTGACAAGAGGAACATGTATCCTTATGCAATTGGCAATGCAAAAAGGCAGCTGACTTGGTTAGTAAATGAACTTTCTTCTTATTTGATTTTAGAATAGCTTCATTCAGAAGCACGTCAGTGCAATTTGCATGTTGGAAGTTCTAAACAGTTCTTTCTAAACAGATAATACTAAATGACTTTCTCGTGTGTTCAGAGACTACACTGCTTAAAGATCATTCCAGATCAGAGACAATAAATGAGAAGAGATAAATTGTTATTTTTTTTAGAACCATGTGACTTGCTTATAATCTGAGGACCAAAGGAGATCTGTCATTTTTAGCAATGATATTTTATGTCGAGCCTCTTTGTATTGGTGATGATCTAGCAAGCCTTTGACACTCTGATCTTGGGCGATCCTCACATGACTCTAACAACAAGGTAGTTCATACTTGGATCGGGCCCTACTTGTTATGGGTCTTAGTGGTTAGCTTGGAAGTCCAGTAACATTATTTGTCATCAGTTATTAAAAAAAATTCACTCATTTTCTTCTTATTTAAAATTCTTGAAATTAATTGTTAGAAGATAATTCTTGAATATGCAAGTCCATCATAATATTGTACTCATAAACTGCTTTTAGAAGAAATCATAATTTCTAATCAATATAAACTAACTTAAAAATAATTTTGGATGAGTAAAAACTGTTAGGATTATGACTTAAAATCCTAAGAGGATTTGGAAAAATATATTTTCTTATTTTGTGTATGAGAAATATTTCTCTATTGATTAGATAATTATTTTATTTGTGGAGTATAATTTTTATTTTAATATTATTTATATTTGGATAAGAATCCTTATTAAGTTAAAATTGATATTGAATAACATTACAAATAAGAGTATTAGAGGAGAGGTTATTTGATTTTTGTCCAAAGTATACAATTGGCTCTTACCCAATAGTTGAGTTATGGTTTTGGCTTAATAGGTGAATCACAAAGTATATGGGTAGAGTAGCTTTGTAATATTGTGAGAGAGTTTGCGATTTTGTCCGTTCAAAAATTATAATATGTTAATATTTTGGATTATTTTTTCGAGAGATCATAGACATATGTTTATTGAGATCAAATCATATAAAATTATTTGTATTATTATTTTTTTTTTATTATTGAGCTTAAAACTCTAAATTTTCTCTAACATAAACTATTTGAAAAAATCTTGTTGTCATAAAAAATAAAAAAAAAATACAGGGCATTGAATTTTAGATAATACAGTATGTGAGATGTGGATGTTTGGAAGTTATTATATTAAAAATAAGTTTTGTGAATAAAAAATTATAAACTCTCAAAAACTCAATTGTAAAACTCATTTTTTAATAAATACTAAAATGATATTTAAAATTTTTCAATTGAAAGCATTCAAATCTATTTTTCAATTGAATTTTTTAAAATATTAAACATTTTAAAAATTCAATTGTAAAAAAAATATATTTACCTCCTTCAAAATAGATTTTGGATCCCAAATTCAGAATTCAAATGCATAAATCACTAAACTATAGAAGGAAACAAAACCAATAGATGGAGGATGGATTAAAAAATCTGAAAGTGGGAGCAGCCAGGCTGTGTGTAACTCAATTCACATTCTAATGGTGTGCAAATTGTAGGCACCTGGCTAGGAGCCATTTTTAAACCATTTAGATGGCCAAGAATGATTGTCTGTAGTGCCAATGAGCTCACAACTGTTAACAATTTGCAGTCAATTGACCCTTAGCTTTCTTCCACTTAAACCTTAATATGAAAGATTAGGGCCAATTTGTTTGAACCTCTTGTCAACCATTGGGACCAACAATGCTTGTTTGCTATATTATTATTATTATTTGGTGATGCAAGTGTCTATACCAAATACCAACAACTTACAATTTGCTCTTGGATTTCTTTTTTCCATTATTATATATTCTGATTAGTGCTATTATAAGCCTTTTTTTTTTAATTTCATATCTAATTCATGCTAAAAAAAATTTGTTGATCTTTAAATAAACAATTACATTGATTATAATATTTTATATTATATGACAATAATTTCATATATATATCATAAATTCATTGCAAAAAAATAGAGATATACTACAAAACAAACAATCAATTACTAGGTTATTAAAATTTATAAATTTGTAAACAAATGGGTTCTTGTTTATAAGTAAATAAGTATTGAAATTTATTTATATAAAATTAATTGATTTGTGATAAGTTCAACATCCATTCATTTATAAATATTTTATATATTTTTTTCTGAAATGCTTTTTTCAATATAGGTAATGGTTTTAATGATTGATATTAATTTAAGTAGTCATTAGATATGCCTTAAAAAAATAATTAAAATTTGAACGAAGCAAATTTGTTTACGTATTTGAAAGTTAGTTTCAAATAGGTAATTAATGAAAGCCCAATTGACATTACCATTAACTTTGAGGGAAATAGGCAAAGAAGAAAAATACATTGTATCGCTGGCACTCAAACTTCATATTAGTCCACAAATAAAAAAAATGCAGAAATTTCATATCTAACCAATAATTATCTTTTAATTTCTAAAATCTCTTCTCTAATCACACTCTCATCAAGTTGCAAACAAAATAGTCAGGTTGTTGGCAATGACACTGACTAAGGATAGTAAAGAATTTGAAAGAAAATTGAGAAATGAAAACACCAAGTTGAGATTAAAATTTATGAATAAATTACGATAGTCTAAATTTTTTATCTTATTATATATTTTATTTTTTATTTTTTATTTTTTTTATAAGTCATATTATATAAAAAAAATATTAACTATCAAAATACTTTTTTAAAAATATAATATGATATATAAAAATAATTTATAATAAAAAATAAGACATATAATAAGATAAAAGATTAATTATACTCATAGTTATTAAAATCGGATCAGACAGATTGGTTGAATAAAAAAAATTAGGAATCGAACCAAAAATCATTCCAGTCAGTCTTTAAAAACTTATTCTCCAAAAATTAGTTAAAAAAAAGGTGAACTGGCTGGTTAACCGATGAATTAGTCAAATCGAATCAATTTTTCCTGTTCGAGTGGGTGAGATTTTTTTTTTTTTTTTAAATGTTAAATTTTTTAAATTTTTAATAAAAATAATAAATATCAAATTATATATATATTATTTTTTTTCGATTTAATTAATTTAATTTCAATCAAATCTCTAATTTTTTTATTTTTTATTTTTATTAATTTTTTTAATGGATTCACGTTTGATTATAATAGTAAAATGTATATAGACAATGATGTCACAATCACGAGTAACTTAGAGCAAGTTGTCATACAACTATTTTCTTTTTTTAATATTTAATTTTTTTCTCTTCTGAGCTTTTATTTTGGACCGTCAATATCTCACCTCCTTGAGGCTTCAACTAGATATTTATTTTGCAATTTATTTGTCATATTTGAAGAATTAATTATATTTTATATAAAATATGATGGAAATACAGAATAAAATTATTTAAAAAGATAATAAAATCACGGCTATAAATTTAAAAAAAAAAGTCCAATTATTTATTTATTATAAAGATATTATTATTTATTATTAAAGTTTCGGAAATGGACCAAACATACAATTGTTTAATGATTTGATGCCAAAAATATTTCAATACAGCACATGTTCTTCATTTTTTTTATGTGACAAAATTACCCCCCAGGCTCAGGCCTTGTCTACTACTGTTTAATTCCTTCTGCTTCTACTTAGAAACACATTTTTTTTACGTGATTTTAGGAATCACAGCCTTTCGCATTTGGGATGAATTTTATAAATTCGAATTTATTATTTAAAAATAAAAATATCTATCACATTTTAAAAGACATTGATAATGAGATATAAATGTAATATTTGTTTATATATATATATATATTATAATTTATATTTTATATAAAAAAATAATTATAAAATAAAAAATATAAATTGAATATAAATATAATAAAAGAAATAAAAATATATGTAATATCTAATAGAGTAAAATTCGGGATAAGTTATATTATTATTCATACATGATTTAAATCCCGCTCTAATTAAAATTAAAATTTCGTTCTGTCTTATTTACTCACCTCATTCAAATGAATGGAATAAGTGTCCGATTAAATGGATAAAATTATTATCTTAACGCACATTCTATCATTTTATGTGAATTTAAAATTAAAATTAAATAAAAATATATATGTATAACACAAGTATATTTTATTTAGCCACAAATAATTCTATAATAATTTAATCTATAAATAATTTTTCATTTCCAATTTTTATATTAAAAAACTTGTGTTAAATTATTTTAACACGTCTTCAAAAAACTGTCAGAATGATAAAAGTATTAAATCTAGACCTTTAACTCCAAGTTTGATATCTATTAATGGTGAATATTTGTTAATTTATGAATATTTAATGCAATTTTAATCTTATATTCACTGTAAAATATTTATCTATATCAGATGTATATAATTATTTAATAAGATAAAAAATATATATATAAAAATGACATGATCAGTGTTTGATAAAAAAAATAACTCATTACTTATTGATTGAGTGTATAAAATAAATTTATAAATTCAGTGTAAATAAATATTTTTTATATTGATAAAAAATTTTACAAATAAAATTTGGGTGATAATATTATTAGAACAGTAATTAATAGGACAAAAGCAAGTCAAACTTTAAAATTTTAAGTTAACAAATTTATCATTTCAATAAATTGAGTTAAATATTTCATTTATTTTTTCCTTTTTTAAAACATTAAAGAGACAATTAGACAAATTACCTTTATTTGATTTTTTACTAACTTTTTTTCCTAAAACATTTTTTTACTGTAAAACTTATAACGTTACAATCAATTTATTAATAAATAACAATATTTTTTTAGATTAATTATTAATCATTTAATTGATTTAATGTGATTTGAGAATTCTAGTTTATATATTCAAAAAAAAAAATAAATCATATTGTAACATATTGAATATGATAATGATATGAAATAGATGTTTGAACAATAACTTGTATATGTGTTAAATATGATAATGATATGAAAAAAATCAAATTTTTTTTCATATTATTTTTTTATAGAATGATATGTAAAGATATTATTCCCATAGCTATGAATTTAGACACCCTTAAATTCAAATTGTTATTGTTTCCATGGAATTTTTTTTTTTTTTTTTGACAAATGGTTTTATGACTTTGGAAAATAATTTAATTTTTCATAATTTTAATATTAAAAAAAAATGTATTCACACATATCTATGGTAAAATATTTATAGTGTTCATAAGTAGTAAAAAAGAAAAATAAAAACTTGATTGTTTTAATTTATTTTCTTTTTTAATATTTGCTAGAAATAAGGTAAATGGATTTTTTTTGGAAAAAATAATAATCTTACTTAATTAATTGAAAGTGTAAATTTTTTGTCATTATTAACTTTTAAAATTTTTATTATTTTGGCTCTATCAATTATTATTATTCTGACAATAACACCATTCTAATTTTGTTATTTAATAATTTCATGATTTTTTTCTTTAAATTGCTGAATGAATTGAATAATATTCAATAACTAATATACTATATATGCACCCAAAAAAATGTTGTTCTATGCACTTATCAACTAAATTCAAATATTAATTATATATAGCAATGATTTCATAATTGAATCGATTAAAAAATTGATAAAGATAAAAAATTAGATATTTAACCAGAATCAAATCGATTAAATTAAAAAAAACTCAATATACACATATTTATATAATTTAATATTTATTATATATATGATAAAAATAAATATAATATAATTATATCTAAATTAAAAATTTATATAAGACCATATTTTTTATGTATCAATCCAATTACATTAAATTAAAAATTATATATATATATATATATATATATATATATAGAGAGAGTAAATTATAAACATTCGTTTACTCAATAATCTATTTACGTAATAAGATAATATATAATAGAGTTATAATTTTAACGTCGACTAAAATTGAAATGAAATTACTGAAATTTTTTTAATTTTTTTTAACTCGAAACATGAGTATTTAAAGATCGAAGCATCCATATATATAATTATATAAAAGATATTTCAAAATTCACAACCTAAACAAAAATGAAAGAAAAAAGTTATTTTAGAAATTTCATGAAGAATAGAGTGGTGGCCTTTCTTTTTCTATATGAAAAAATTAAACCAGTATTAGTAGAACCTTTTTCCCACAGGGATTACATTGAAAAGGCTAATCACAATTCCATCAAACCCTTCATCATAAATTCATAATCATAATCATAATTATAATCAATAACACAATTAAATTAATCATACTTTTATTTCCCTAATTAAAATAATAAAAACTTTTTACTTGAATTTAAAAAAAGTAACTGACACGTGCCATGAGAGTGGCATCGAAGAGTCGGTGTGGAATCACGGTTTATACAACCAATTAAAAAAGGAAGGTGGCGTTGTGTGAACACGTGTCACTTTAAGAACGGCCATATCAGATCCAGATGTCCGTGAAACTAGCCGTCTTGGACTCGAAAGGTCACGCTTTTTCTCTTTCCTTACAATCTGGGCAATTGAACCGGACCCGATTTAACAAATTTTTTATTTATATATATAAAAAAAAAAACTCTTTTGTCTCCTTGTCACCAGCTACCTTTATTCCCGGTTACCTATATACGCATATCATTTTTTTTTTACGCGCTTTTTTAACTGGCATTACCATTACTCTGTTAGATTTTTTATATTTTTTTATTAACGTTGCTTGAGAGAGAGAGAGAGAGAGGCAGTGAGTGTGTGTATATAAGAGGCAGAAGCGGCTTTATTTGTTTTGATAGAGTGAAGTTGCGGGTCGTACTTCGCTTTAAAGCTTCTCGCTGGATCTTAAGCCTCGTCGGAGTTCTAATCGGAGCTTAAAAAAAATTTCATCGAGGTCGGTACAAAAATCTCATTAATTTATTCCAAGTTTCTCTTTCATTTCTTGGATCTCTCACCGTTCTTTCAGTTTCATTGTTGTTGATTTACGTGCCGTTTTAAGTGGTTTTTCGTGTTTTTGTGATCCCATTTTTCCTGGAAAGTATTGATTGGTTATTAAGATTAGTAGTTTATTATTAGTTAGCTTTTGTAACTCCAAAGTCTCAGGTTCTGATTTTTTGGAAAGATTTGAAATTGTTGTTCATTGTTTGACTTATTGATTGCTTTGGTTGATATTTCAGGAAGGAAAAGTGAAAGACTTTTATCAGATCTGTTGATTTTTGGGAGGAATTGGATTTGGATTCCATTTATTTTTTCAGTCTCTGTTTGGCTTTTTAAAGCCTTTTGGCTAAAAAATTATAAACTTTACCTTTATTTTTTGAGGAAAAAAAATGGGAGTGAAAGTAGCTACGTCTTGTCTTCAATGGTCGCAGCCAATTTTACCTCATTCTCAAACCTTAGCCTCTGCAATCTCATCTCCTTCCTCAAAAAGACGGGGCCGTTCCGATGTTGCTGGAGCTGGATCGCTTGTTTGCCGATATGTGCCCAGAGTAGACCGGTTGGCTATGTTTGGTTCTTCATCAAAGAAGCTTCACAGGTCTCGATCTTGTGAGAATCCAAAATCTAGAGCTCAAACTATTAAAAGAGCTTGTAGTGCAAACTTCGATGCTTTTTCCGACGAAGAATTTTCCAAGAAAATTCAAGAACTGGCGCTCAAATTCCAGCTTTCAGATGATAACGAAGTGGATTTCGGATCAGAAATAGCCTCTGTTTCTAGAGTTAATCCTGGCGTGAGTAACGCAGAGACTTATAACAGTATCACTGAGGAGTCTTCAAGTTCACAGAGTCAGATTCAATTTCATCAGGATTCAGTAGAGCCTCCATGGCTTGAAATCCAACGAGAGCCACTGGGATGGTCAGGGAGAGAGGATATAATTCCGGCGACTATTGAATGGAAAGCGAATAGCGTTGACCTCCCACTTTCACTTCGAATGATTAAGAGAAAGATGCAATGGCAAGAAGGATTCAGGGAAGCAGGGGAGTCTGCTTATTGTTCAGTGAAAAAGGCGTTCTCTTCTATGGTGTTTATAATTCGAGAACTCCAAAGCTACACCTTGCAAATGAGAGAGTTACTATTCACTGAAGATTTGCAAGAGATTATCGTTCGAGTACAGAAGGAAATGCACGCTTCTTTCGTTTGGTTATTTCAACAAGTGTTTTCACATACGCCAACTCTAATGGTATATGTGATGATTTTGCTTGCAAATTTTACTGTATATTCTATGGGCAGTAGCGCCGCCATTGCATCCTCACCCCCACCTGCATCTTATGTAGGCACCACTGAAAGTGTTTCAATTGTTGAAATTCAAGACGAAAGGAATAGAAAGTTTGATCCTTCATCAGTAAAGACGCTTTCAATATCTTCTTCAAGTGGTAAATCAACTTCTATTGGAGGTAACAATGGCGGCGGCGGCGGTAATGTCCGACCAATTGCCAGTGGAACTGATGGGGATGGATGGTCAAACCGGTCAGACCAATTTAGAACAATTGTCCCTGATGGTGCTTCACAATTGACCTCATTAAGTACTACAGGGGAAGCAGAGTCAGTATCAGGGCAATCAACTAGAGAAGAAGAGTTAAGTCTATGGAATTCAATTGTAGACGAAGCTTCAAAAATGCAAGCTAGAGATGAATATCTTGATAATGAGACGATTAAAAGATTTGTTTCACCCATCAAAGCAAATGTTGAATCGGACGATTATGCAGATTATTTTAGAACAGAGCTATCTTATCAAACGGGATTATCTCAAGATCCTAATAATCCTCTTCTTCTTGCCAATTATGCTCAATTTCTTTACCTCGTCGCCCATGATTATGATAGGTATAAGTCCAAATCATCAGTCTTTTCTGTTATTTTTCTAATTTGAACTCCATTGTTGGCAAAAAGATTCAAACTTTCAACTTCAACAGATTAAAGTTTTTTTTGGAAAAGATTAAAGTTTTTATATATATATATTTTGACATAAATTTAAAATTATTTGGTTAGAACTTAGAATATTTCATTGGTTTATTCTCATAATGCCAATTTAATGTTCTGACTACTTTTAAAATTAGAGTTTGTCTTTTTGCATATGTTCGGCTTTTTTTTTTCCTTTCATCCATGATAAGGGAATATGTGGTGTATACAGTTTTGCTCAAGGTAAAATATCAATGATTCTCACGCGCTTTTCACTTAAAAATATCTTCTTCTTCAACAACTTGCTTGTTGACCATGAACTGTTCTATGTATCTATACTATATTTTGAATTATTGACTTTTTAACGGAAGCTAATGTATATTTATTGTGTTTTTATAAAACAGAGCAGAAGATTACTTTAAAAGAGCAATAGGAGTAGAGCCACACGATGCGGAGGCGCATAGTAAATATGCGAGCTTTCTATGGAGAGTGAGAAAAGATTTATGGGCAGCAGAAGAAACTTTCTTGGAAGCCATTAACGCTGACCCAACAAACTCTTACTATGCAGCAAATTATGCTCATTTTCTATGGAATACTGGTGGAGAAGACACGTGTTTCCCTCTTAGTTCCTAAGATAATAACACCCAACAAGTTTTATTTAATAATAATACACTAAATTCCCAAAAAAAAAAAAAAAAAAAAAAAAAGGAAAAATCTTGAAGAAAGAGAAAAGGAGATAAATCCTCTAGCTGGCTACAGCAACCTGTCTCAGTCTCGGTCTTGCCCAAAATCTGTTTGTTTTCCCCTTCTTTGACTGAGAAAAATTTTAAAAAGTTGGTATAATAAAAAAGAAAATAGTAGAAAGAAAAGAAAATTGAGAATTTGTTGCTATTTTTTTACTTTTAAATTTAAAGTTTTTGTTTCTGAATCGGTGGGTAAGGGTTGTGAATTGTGATGATGGGAAAGAATATCTAGGAGAGGAGATGGCGGGGCGGTGTTTGGAAGTTGGGTTGCACGTTATAGTGGAAGGAGTTTTGGTACAAACTATAAAGCAAATGGGAAAGTTGGCATTTGGCAACAGTCGCCATTTACTTGGGGCGTGTCTGTCTTCTGCTCTTTATGAGATCTCAGTTGCCGGATTTTGCACAGTTCCAATTTTTAAATATGTTTTTCTTTTTTCTTTTTTTGGTGACATAACCACATGGCAAAGTGTAATTATTGGTTTTGTTAATAGATTGCCATTTTTTTTATATTATCTTTTAAATTCCTCAATTGCAAATTCACCAAGATTGGAATTTGTTATTATCTTGTAGATTTGAAATTGATGATGGTAGGGTTTTGTTTCATTTTTTGGATAAAAAACGAACGGCTGAATGATGTATATAAGCGGATTACGATCCTTGCTGGCTCTGTAGTTTTACAAAATAAAAATTCCAAATGCATAAATGGCTCAGCAAGATAAAGAACAAAGGAATGGAGACAAAACCACAATATACGTGTATTGAGTGGCATAACTTCATAGAAAACTGGGCACAAGTTGAATTTATTGAGGTTTTTCCACGCGTGCTATCTCCTTGATGTTGAATTATTGATACCTTCTATGAAAATATCCTGAATTCTCACAAGAAATCTTGAATTCTAATTTTGGATAGAGCCGAGGAGATTTATAGATGTTAGGATCAATATTTTATTTATTTGGGACAATGTAGATGTAAAAAAAATAAAGTGGTTGGATTTAAGTTATGTTTCAACCGAATGAAAGTTAAATTTATTAACAAATTAGAGATATATAAAATTAAAATAAAAAATAACACTTAATTCTCAATCTAAATATACTCAATGTGCTTATCACTCTTAAAATTAAGAGTAAAATTACAACACTTTTGAATACTTCAAATTAATTGACTCTTTTCGCAAATATAATCAATCATATACATATTTATGGTATGTTGTATTAGGGTTGGCCACTTCTCTAAATTCGAAAAGGGCAATGAAAATAAATACTTTATATGTAACAATCCAAACTAAAATTGTGATCGGTGTTGCTACTAGAATCTATAGCAAGCCTAACCTATTCATCAATTTGTAATATTTATATATTTACTTATGCTATAATAACATAATCACCTAACATAGAGATCATGATTTACATCATATATATATATAAATAAGTGGGGACTAAGTCAATTTATAAAAATATTTTAATTATCATCCATCAACATAGAGTAATTAAGTTAAAAATTTATACAATCCATAATGCACGAGTAATTATGGAAGAACTAAATAAGTAGAGAAATTTATTACAATCTTAACAAAATAAAATTACTGCGAAAAAGTAAGCAAAACTTAGCTGACAGAAACTTATAAAAAAATTATCCTAAAAAATAATAAACACGAGTGAACATTCGAATTAATAAATTGCTATAAATTAATAAAACATGCATATAATGCAATAATTATTAATCTATAATATACAAATGATTATACTTAATCTATATGTTATGTTTTATCATATATATTCATCTATAAATGTATATAAATAACCATGATAAAAGTAATTTGTGAAATCCAACAATTCTCTAATACTCAATTTATCATAGTTGGGGAGTCTGACAACCTCCATTGATTTTTTTAAAATCTAAATTATGGGCTACAATGAGATTAATTCAAATTGAACATAATTTTTTTATTCATATCTAAGACTATAATAAGACCAGCTTAAATCCGACCAAATATTTTATTATCATAATTATATATCATATCATCTCATATATGTGTATCATTTCATAACCATGATCATTTATGTATATCATTTCATAACTATGATCATTTCTAGTATTGATTGGAATGCACATCATTTTATTTTCATCGCAATCACAAAATTTTTATAGCAATCATAAATAACATATTACATATAGCATAAACATATATCATGCTTCTTATTTTAATGCATGACATATATCATACTTCTTATTTTAATATATATATATATATATATATATATATAGAACTAGCTGGACTAAGATAGCTCAACCCTTATAATTAATCTAGCTAAAAAGAGATTAATTATTAAGTAAAATTTTAATTATGATATTTCTAGACTCTAAAGATTTTATTGAAAATTCGACATAATTTTTCTTACAATAGAACATATCCATTTGTCAGAAAATAATTTAAATAACAATTTCAATTCAAATTATATCATTGTTAATCTGAAACCTACAAAATTTTAATTATCTCTTTTTCCTCAAAATTTTAAATTTACATAAATAAAACAACTAGAAATAATTTGACCTTGATAATTAACTCAGGAATCCATTAACTCAAATATTGTCATGTCTAGGAGAAGTTAGCTCTTAATCTACTCAATTAGAACGTAGCTCACATATTGAAGCATATGCATTATACATTTTTAGTAGAAAAAGGTAGGTGGATGCTCAACTTTGCTGCTATACATGTCTAGTATGTCACTTTATTTTTTTTATAATGTCAACTAATTTATTTATGCGTATAGGATTGGATAATGGATATGCAATGTGCACATGCACATTCCTTTTTTTTCAAATTAAACTTGTATACACTAAAACCTCTATAAATTAATATGCTATATAAATTAATAATTTATATTATATAATAATTTTCTACAATTTCGATTTGAACTAATGAGTTAAATTAATAATTTTGATAAGTTAATAAAATAATATTTTTCTGAAAATCAGTATATAATTATATAATCCTATTCATATTATAAATTAATAATTTATCAATATTATATTATAATAAATTATGATATGTACTTTATTAAAATATAAATCTAAAAATTATTTAAAATTTAAGTAATTATACTCACTTATTTTTTGTTCAATTCATTTAATTCATATTTAATTTATCATAATTTTTTTTTCAATTCATTTAGTTTATATTTAATTAATTATTTTTTTTTTATTTCAATTAGTTTATATTTAATGAATCATATATTTTTTATTTAATTTATTTAATTCATATTGAATTGATTATAAGATTAGTAAAATAAAATGAGTTTTTGGTTGATTAAATATATATTTATTGAATTATAAATATTTATAAAATTAATAAATTAATAATTAATTAGTTAATTAATAATTTTTTTTTAATTAATAAAATTAATGAGTTCTAATGATATTAATTTAGAGAAATTTTATTATATTTATATTTCATAACCTTTTGAGATTCCATCAAAGTTGAGATAAATCAAGTTGATTAATAAATATTATGATATTATATGTTAAAAGAGTTCAACCCATTAATCACACACATAACGTACAATATTTCTTGTTATCCTCTAATATAATTTTGAAATTAAAAATGAAAATAGTATAAATCTACCACGTACCAGTGTTTGTCAAATGGTTAGCTACTTCCTCTCTATATATACAAATTTTCAATTACAAAAGAATATGTATAAAAAAAAGGATATTAATTAGAATTCTCCCATTATAATCTTAATATATAATATTTAAAATCCAACTAAAATTTTAGATATTAGAAAATATCCAAAAAACATATTATAATATTTAAGTCCAATCTATTAATATTTTATAATTACTCTCTAATAATAAACTATATAATAATATATTTTAAACTACCATATTAACTCATATTATTTCATAAAAAAAAATATAACATAATCAATAACCCTAAGACATTCTATTGAATTGATCATATTTTGTAGTATAGCCAAGGCCCCCACTAGCCATTTCCCACATAAAATGTTAAATTTGAGGCATTAATCAAACTTCTTTATCAAACACATGGGTATACAATGCAATGTATATTATGGGTCATTGGTCCTTTTGAATTAGGCCAAACCATAAACTGACATTTTTTTTCATATGAAGCATACTATTAATAAGCTGGTTCCTCATGTCTTCTTCATTTACCTTCTCTTCATTCATCCCATGCCTTGGCCACCCACCTACACAACCTACTTATAGCTCTTTCATGCAAAATACATATGCACACTTGCAATTAACTTAAGAATTTTGTGTTTGACATTTTCTAATTAACTCTATATTATTAATGGCCCCCACTAATATATTATTTAATTTTATAATTTTATGACATTTAATAGTTTTAGGAGCATATGCATGCATGCATCACCAAATTAAAGAGCAAAATGGTGTCCAGCTAATAATTTTATTACTTGACATGATGATTGTTATACTTAGATTTTTTAAAATTTTAAATATATTGGATTTATCATCCATCAATGGAGATCATACATTGGGAAGTACGTAAAATCTTACTAAATCATAACATTTTATTGGATAATTCCATGTATTAATTATAGGATTTATTATAATTTTTTCCCTGTAAAATGTTAAATATATTAAATTTTTTTTAATTTTTTAAAAATATACTTAACTTCTTCTTAATAAATGTCATAATATATTACTAAATCCTTCCGTCCAATTTTACCATTAGTCAACCTTTAATTAACTCTATAAAAATACTTTTATCCTTTATTTTTAATTAATTACATTTTATTTTTATTTAAATTTTTTTTAAGATTAAAAAATTTATTTTCATATTTTTGACAAAATTTAAAATAAAAAATAAATAAAAATATTTTTTATTTTTTTTTATTTTAAAAAATAATTTAAGAAGAAATTAAATTATTATTTAAATTATTTCATCTTAAATTTTTTAATACAAATAAAAAATTTATTTTCATATTTTTGACAAATTTAAAAATAAAAAGTAAAAAATATTTTTTAAAAAATATTTTTATTTTTTATTTGTAATTTTTTAAAAAATAAAATAAAAATATTTTTTAAATATTTTAAAAAAATATTTTTATTTTCAAATTTGTCAAAATATATTTTTTAATCTTAAAAAAAAATTAAAGTAAAAATAGAATGTAATTAATTAAAATTAAAGGGTATAGACATTTTTATCCTTATAAGATTGACTAACAATTGACTAACGACAAAATTGAATGAAATGATCTAATAGTATATTAAGATATTTGTCAGGAAGGAGTTAGTGTATTTTTGAAAAGTTAAGAAGAATTTAATGTATTGTATTATTTTATATGGAAGAATTTAATGTATTGAATGATTTTATATGGGAGAAATTGTAATTAATTCATAATTGTACTACCATTAGGTTAGATATTGGGGACTGACAAAGGGCCGAGCCACCACATTGAGGTTAAATTTAAGTAAGCTTGGCCCATATAGATGGTTTGATTTTGATTAGAAGAAAAGAAGGTGAAGAGCTAAAAAAGGACAGCCTTGTAGTTTTTGTTTACCTGAAGGTAATACAAGGCCTTTCTTATTTTTTGGCCATAATAGCTTAGAGAGAGGTGGGCTATACCAATATCAGTAAGCCGGAAAATTTGGGCTTCTTCCTATATCTTACAAATCATGATTTACATCTTTTAAGAAATAAGTGATTAAGTGATTATGAGTAATAAAATAAATTATTATATCAAAAAGTACTTTTACGAATTTTTTTTTTAAATAAGTTAAGTTTTGATACTTTTAAAAAATTCAATTCAATACTAAAATTCATTATTTATTTTTATTATCAAATACTTAAATGAATAATTTTGAGTTAAAAACTCGGAAATATTTAGATATTATTATGAAATTAAAATTTAAAAATGTATGGATTTAAAAAAAATTATGATTATAAAATTAAAATTTAATCACAAAGTATTAAAATGTCATTATATAATTTCTCAATTTTAGTAAGGGTAAAAAGATCATAAAAAAAATCAAAAACTCTCTTGAAAATTTGTATGGAAAATAAATTGCAATTTTCAGCTATTTTTTTTTTTACTTAAAACACCATGTCAATTCTATTATTTTAAGAATATATAATATATAACTAGTTAGTAAATCGGTTTTATTATTAAATTTAATTAATTTATATATATATATTATTTTAAATAAAAGTATATAAATATAAATATAATATTATTATATATTTTATATAAATAATGGTCTGATCTCCTACCAATATTTTTATCTACATATCTACATATACTAATATAAAAATTTAAATTATTAATTATAATATTCAATAAAAAAGATATGGAAGAATATAACAATGAAAGTAATTAAAATATATTAAAAATATTACTTTATTCTTTTTTTTATTATAATATTATTTTATATTTCTTTTTCTCATTTAATTTGCTCAACGTTGTTATATAAAAAAATTAAATTAAATATTTTATTGATTATTTCATATTTATTTTTAATTATTTTAATTATTTAAAATTTTTTATAATATTATTTTTTATTTCTTTTCCTCATTTAATTTGTTCAAAGTTCTTATATGAAAAAATAATTAAAAAAAAATCTTGAATTTAGATATTAAATATTTTATTAATTACTTCATATTTATTATTAAATATTTAAAATTCTTAAATTTATAAAAGATTTTCAAAAATTTATATTAAAAAATATAATAATAAAATTTGGAATGACAATTTTGCCCTTCTTACCATGCCTTGCCCCGAATAGGATAGATAATACCTACGGGACATATTTTTTATTTTGAATCCGAGTCAGGTTTGGATTGGATTTGGGTAATAATAATACTTGCTTCGAATATGACTTAATTATATGTATTTTTATTTTTTTAATATTATATTTATATTTAATTTATATATATATTTTTTTTAAGTTATAATTATTTTTTATGTAAAATGTAAATGATATTGTATGGATATGTAAAAAAAATATATAAATAAATATATAATTTAAAATATATATATATATATATATATAAATAAATATTATTCGCTCTGTCGGAAGCGAGACAAGCGATGAAATAAGTATTTTTATTTATAAACCTGTTACCATCCATGAAGCGTACAAAGAGTATCTTTACTTTCTATAAATTTTTGCTTTAATATATGGTGCATGGATATCGATTTTTATAGAGTGTTACATAGACACTGGTTAAAAAATAATAATTTAAATATAATTAAATAAATAAATTTACAAATAATATATATAATCAGCTTAAAATAAAAGTATAAACAATATGATGGCGAAACAGTCTTGCTAATGAAGAATGAGCCATACTAGGAAGTCCCCAAAACATTCCTCTTAGCTAACTTTCCAATTTTCTCCATTATTTGGAATTTAATAATTAATTAATTATTAATAATTATGAACTAATTTAATGATTATTAATTAAATAATATTGTAAGTTGTATAACGAACCCACTAATCTTTCCACCTCTTTTATACCTTTGTCTGAGAGAGGAAGCTCAGGAGTTACACTCATCTCTAATTCTCATCCGTCAGATTTACCATAAGATCAACGGTTGTCAAGCCATGTGGCACATTACAAGGCTTACTATAAGCTTTTATGTCCACCTTCTATTGCACAGACTATACAGTTTTCTTACAACAAGTGAAAAAAACAAAAAACCATAAATTCGTCTTTCTTGTAATTCTAAGCTCCTTCATGGAAGAAGAAGGAGAAGGAGGAGAGGGAGGTGGTGTTGGTTTTGGGATTGGAAATTTACAAAACAACCCTTGTATATATATACCAAGTCCACCATTAACAGCAGTAGAGAGGTTTTTATGGGGTAGAAGCCATAATTTATCAAAAAAAGACAGTGAAAGTAATGTTAAAAATAAAGAAAAAGTAGTTTCAAGAAATGGGTTTTGCGATTTTTCTTCTTCTACTGGTGCAATTAATGATTTTTCATCGTTTTCATGGCCAAATAATTTTCAAGAAATAAACTTTGTTGATGGAGATCATAGTCTTAATTGGGGATATCAAAGAAACCCTAATATGGGTTTTCAAGAAGAAGAAGTTAAGGTCTTAGAGAAGAGCTCATCTAAAGGGATAGGAAATAAGAAATCCCAGAAAGTGTCTTGTCCAAGTTTGATCAAAGGGCAGTGGACAGAGGAAGAAGATAGGTAATAACATTTTTTAAAATTTTTTGTTAAACGTATTATTTTTGGGTTATTGAATCTTTTTTCTTGTTATTGTTGATGAAGGAAATTAATAAGGCTTGTGAAGCAATTTGGAGTCAGAAAATGGGCAGAAATAGCTGAAAAGTTAGATGGTAGGGCTGGAAAGCAGTGTCGAGAGAGATGGCATAACCATTTGAGGCCTGATATCAAGGTTTTCAATTTCTCGATCCCCTTATTGTTTCATATTCTTTGTCTTAGGGTTTGTTAATTTTATTAATCTTTTTTTTTGTTTGTTCATCTTGTGATTGATTTCTTTCTATGATTAAGTTATAAGAAATCTTGGCTTTAGATTCTAGGATGATTTGATGTTAATTTTAAGTAGTTTGATTAATAAAAACTTAAAATAGCCCAATCTAATTTTTAACTTTAAGGGGACGATTGATGGATTTACCTCTAATTTAATGTCAAGATATGACTTCAGATTGTTATTAGTTAAAAAAAAAGAGAAAAAGAAAAAAAGAAAGAAAGATAGAACCCTTTCGTTCATTCTTTAGATTTCTTTCTGAATTTTTTCCTTTTATTGATGGTTAAACTTTCCATTTATATAAAAAAAAAAATATCTAGGATTTTCTTTTTTAGTTTTAAATTACTTGTTAGTGCTTACATTCTAATAAGTTAATTTGTTCCATAACTTTAAATTTTGTCAATTTTTTTCAAACCTAATTTTTTAATTTAGTTCCAATTGTGTTAAATCTTTAAAATTATAATTAAGAGTTTTTTTTTATTATTTGATGTGGCATGTAATGTGAATTAAAATATTACTTCATTTGATATGTTTTTATTTTTTTTATCAAAATCATTTCATATTTAGATTAATTATACAATAATTATCACTAGAATAAGTTTAGGTGTGGAAAAAAGTTATTTTGATAAAAAATTTTGCTTTGTTTGAATTATATTTTGAAGAATAAAATATTTATTGTTATCGGATTAATAATGTAATTTCTTTTAACATATAAAAATGCAATTTTTTTATTTGTGTACAAAGAGAAAAAATAAAAAATATATATACCATCAAATTAAAATATTATTTTACTTGATATTCTTTCATTTCATAATAAAATAATATTTTTAATCCACATCAAAGAATTAAAAAAAGCTCTCAATTTTAATTTTGTATATTGGTGCAACTAATTTTAAAAATAAGACAAAGTTGATAAAATTTAAAGTTTTAGATAAAATTGAAAAAGGTACAAAGTTTTGGATTTTCTTTTAATGTTCCATACTATATGCTTACTTGTTTCTTATTTCTTTAATTAAAATATTTTCTTTAAGCTCACTGAAATGAAAATCTATATATAATAGGATCTGTTAAAACTCTAGTTGTTATTTGCATCTTCTTCAATGAATAGTGTCCTTTCTCATGTGATATTGTCATTTATATTTTTCTTTTAAAGCATCATCATTGACATAAAAGGTCACGACTTTAGTCATTCCATAAGTAAGTTTTCTTTGCCTTATCACTAACAACCTTTTCTTTCTTTCTTTCTTGATATATATATATATATATATAATTTTTTCATTATATATATATATATATATATAGAAAGAAAGCTGGAGTGAAGAAGAGGAGAGAATTTTAGTTGAAGCTCATTCAAACGTCGGGAATAGATGGGCCGAAATCGCAAAGTTAATTCATGGAAGAACCGAAAATGCTATAAAGAATCATTGGAATGCAACTAAAAGAAAGCAGAATTCAAGGAGAAAGAACAAACAAACAACAGAAACTCAAATTGGATCAAATCCTCAATCTTCAATACTTCAAGATTATATTAGAAGCAAGAACCTTAGAAACCCTACAAGTATTAATACACCTTCTCATAGCACAACAACAACAACAACTATCAATACACCTTCAAGTTCCACTACTTCATCAAGCCAATTCAATAATTACTTTCTTCCTGAATTATCTGACCTTACTACTAATGTTATTGAATCTCCACCATTGATTACTCAAATATGTGATGGTGATGATGGACTTCTCTTCTTACAAAGTTTCTTCACTAATAACAATTACATTGAGCCATCATCATCATTAGAGAAATTTGAAGTCAAGAATCCAATGAAAATGGATCAAACTAGCTCCAATGTCAAGAATTCATCTATCTTGGATTCTTTTGGTTTTTATCGAGAAAACTGTGGTCAGCAAATTAAAGAAGATCATAGACCTAGAAGCCACCTCTATTCAGATCTCTATCTTTCTTACCTGCTCAATGGAGGAAACACATCTTTATCTTCAGTTGACTATGGGTATGATATTAACAACATGAATATGGAGTTGGTGATGAATAATAAAACTTGTTCGAATGGAAAGAAAGAGATGGATTTGATAGAAATGGTTTCTTCTTCCCATTTCTCGTAGGATAATATTACTAATAGTTTTTGTTAGTAATTATATTTGGTGCTTAAATAGCTAATATCCCTTTTTTATATTTTTTTTAATTAGATTCTGATTGGGATTGTTCAAATATGTAATTTTACAGTTTTCTGACTATTAATTCAGTATTACTTAATCAAAATTATCTCATTTTTCTTGTAGTATATTTTATTGGTTAAAAAATTTCATGGGTTTTGGAGAATTATTATTCAAATTAAATTATAGTTGTGGGTCTGAACGAGTGTGTGTTAGGAAAGGCATGTGAGATATAGAATAGAAACTGTTAGAATAATAATGAATGAGAGAGAGGAGTTTGTTATATCATATAAGAGAGCGTTTCTTGATTTTCAGGGCAAGGGTTGAGTACTGTGACAGGTGGTGGATATTTTCTTGTTATATGGTTGCTGGATGCAATCATTTTCGTGACTCTTTTTTTGTTTCGGTTTTTGTCTTTTTCTTTACTTTTCTGAACAGTTTTTTCTAATTGTTTGACAGTAGTTTTTGTTTGCAATGGACATTTATATATGGAAAGACAAAACAGAAGCCATACTCTCTCCCTCTCTTTCTCTTGATGCAAGTTAGTATATGTTTTATAAATTTTTGTTCTAAGTTAATTAAAAAATATTTTTAGACTTAATTGGACATCCTAAACTTAAAACTGGACATGATGTTATGTGCAACAATGCCCCGTTAATGCATGCTTGCTTATGGGAGGCCTTTTTTCTTTTTTATTCTGAAGGAATTCTATTAATAAACATCAATACAACATTACAGTACGAAAGGTTCTCCAGAATCTAAATTATTTTTGTTGCTCGAATGCATTATTAGAACAGTATTCATGCATATTTTGTCACACAAACTTTCTCGCGAAAATGATATCCTCTAATGAATTTAAATACAATAATTAGAATGCATATAAAACTTTAAATACAACCATTATTTCACACACTATCGATTCAAAATCGCAACATTTAAAAATTTTCAGGCTTGTGATTCTGAAAACATGCTTCTCAATCCCTAAAAAATCTTAATTAGATGCCCTAGTTTATCAACTCATGGTTTATATAGTATAAACTTTCTACCTTCCTCCAAAGGTTCTGCTTCTTCCAGGCCTGGCAATTTTTGTAGGCAGAAGATGAAGCAGGATTCAACTTTTCAGCCTGTATGCAGAAGCTATTTCACCACTTTTGGTTTTAGTTTTTCAATTGTCAAATGTAGAGTCTAAATTCTGAGATCAGGACATTTTGGCCCTAGCAAAGAATATTCCAGCAAAAAGACCTGAGAGAAGCATGTTGTAAATGAGATTAAAATGATCAAAAATCACGAAAATAAATATTGTAGTCTGCAGAGTATTGATTTTATTACCAAATAGTATGCTGAACAAATTTGGTACACTCAGTGGAACTCTGAACAGCACAAGACCAGCGATAGATATGGGAATCTTGTTTAATGAACCTACCAAACTGTCGAAGAAACAATGTCAAATAGTAATATAGAGACAGGACGCTGAATAGAATAAACACTTGTTGTGGCAACAATCCAGAACATTGGTAAATTGATCACATTTATGCAAATTAAAACCAAATGTAATAGGATTGCAAACTGCTGCTGGCATGAAGAGAAAGCATAAGATTATCACAGAGTTAAGTAACATTGTGACTTTTGCTTACGCATTAATTACGTATTCCCATTCATCAAACAGCAGAATCAAGAGGATGGCAAAAGGTAGAGATAGCAAATTATTTAGCAACACCATTGAAATCTCATTAAGAGATCCACTTCTTGTTAACTGCTTTGCTTTTTCCATTACCTGTCGCAGGGTGAGCTGTGACAAGGGACAAGCGTTGCAGATTAGTTGGGAATTGTAATAGTAGAAAGAGTATTGAACCAAGATGAAAATTACAGATATTTGAAGTCATTTCAGAGAAAGAGGAACAGGGTTGAAACAAATTAAGGTATTAATTCTCATACCGAGTAACTTGCTGTTAAAATGCAATTTATGATTTGCCATGCGTAACCCATTGCATCAGAGATCCGGGATACCGCTACGAACAGCAGAGACAATCTATAAAACAGAAAGAGATACAGTTCACTAATATTGAAACCTGAATGTTCATAAATTATAAAAGAAGAACAACAGGAATTTGGAGGGGGGGAAATAATGTATCATACAAGGAACACATGATAGAGAAATTTGTGACTAACAATAGCAGTTTCAAGCTATTTCCATAACATAAAAAAGATAATAATTTTTTATCCAAGAAATTAGGAAAGTATGAAATTCTGGTGCTAAGCTAAGCACACAGGATAAATGCTAAAGATGATACCAGTGTTAAACTAAGTACTTAGGATAAATGATAAAGATGATAATAGTGCTAAGCTAAGCACATACGATGAATGCTAAAAATGATACTAGCGTTAAGCTAAGTATGCAAGATGAATGCTAAAAATGATACTGATACTAAGCTAAGCACGCAGGATGAATGCTAAAAATGATACTGATACTGATACTAAGCTAAGCACGCAGGATGAATACTAAAAATGATACTGGTATTAGGCTAAGCAAGTAGAATAAATGCTAAAGATGTAATTGGTGCTAAACTAAGCATACAGGTGTGAATGTTGTATACCTTAAACCAGTGAAAGATCAACCTAAATTGTTGTGATGTTAAGGTGACAAATGTTTGAGAGTGACTGAAGTTTCAGTAGGATGCCCTACTTTTTAGGGAGGACAACTTAGGGAAAAGGATGACTTGGTCATTTTCATAGTCAAAAGGGTTTTTGCAATCTGATTGGCATAGGCTTGCCTACTCATGGGAGATTCTAGCAATGCTACTGAATTGGAGTCATACTCTGTCTAGGTTGATATGTAGGGTGGAGGATGAGGCCATGTTTATTCTAGGTTTAAGGATTATCTTTGAAGGTAGAGATCGGGTATTGCCTTCAGTTGATTTAGTCCTGTCAGATTAGTTTTGGACTCCTAAAGGTTAGCTATATGGATCTATTATGTCAGTTCGGATCAAATAATTGACTTTGAGGTATTTTGGAAAGTCTTTCTACTTGGTTCTTTCTAAAGGTGATATAGTTCCTACTCTGTGAGATTTATTGAATGGAATATGAATTGGTGGTTGGCTCTAATTCAGCTTCAGAAGCTTTGTCAAATGAGTTTAGACTTTCGAAAATATGGCTTGGTTACTTGGGTTCACGGACCTTGATTTATGATTCACTTTTGATTCCACACCTGACTCAACTTCGAAAGGGCAATGGCTTTAAATTTAGTATAGAGCTTGATTGTCTAAGGATAACTTGAGAATTCTGACTTTGGTTTCACTGATGAAGATGGATTTGAGGAATCTGTTTCATTCAACCCATTGAATCTTTTTTGCTTTACCCTTGGAGCTTGGACTTGCTTTTGGGAAATGTGTTTGATTTTGGAAGGTTTTATGAGTTTGCTTGTTGTAGCATCATTTGTGGAGGAGATAAGCGGAGCTATTACTATTGTCTGAGATTGATCGGACTTTTAGGGCTGACACTTTGTCGATTGGACTTTATTGGGCTGACACATGGGTTAATGACTTGAAAGAAAAATCATTCAAAATGAAGAAAGACTATTTGATTTGAGAATTAGACACTTGACTCAAGGAATGACGATTTTGAAGGACTTGCCTTGGATGATGGATTCTAGCTTCCTTGACTAAACAGTGATTTGATAATGACTTTGAAAAACATGCCCCTAATGGGGGATAAGGGCAATTTAGTCATTTAACTACTTTAGCTAAGAGATGGAATAATGAATTTGGAGGACATGGCCCTGATGTGGGATATTGACTTGAAAGCTTCTTTGGCTCTTTTGATGATTTAAGAGAAGCTTTTGACATGAAGGATGATGGCACTGGATGATTGACTCAAGAAATGACTTTGAAGAGAGTTGGAGTTGTTTGACCCTCTACGCATTAGTTGCCAATTCGGTCTAAGGATAACCATCCCACAAGCCACCTCAATCTTATGCAAACGCCTAACCCCATTATCTCTTGAACAGATCAAGAACTCTTGGGAATCCAATAGGACTTTCATCTCAATTTCCATTCTTTGTGACCTTTCTTGTGCCCAATATTATTTTACTTGGATTCGTTCTCAAAATTTTATGCCTAGAATGTAAGTGGAGAGGCAAATAGCAGATGAAGATACTATGCATGATGCAAGCAAGAG
Source organism: Aleurites moluccanus (assembly GCA_948193065.1). Taxonomy (NCBI): domain Eukaryota; kingdom Viridiplantae; phylum Streptophyta; class Magnoliopsida; order Malpighiales; family Euphorbiaceae; genus Aleurites; species Aleurites moluccanus. The sequence goes on from CANXYC010694399.1 coordinate 54,596, forward strand.
ATGGAAAAGTAAAGAAAAGATACTCCAAATTATACTTAGCTCATAAGATGTAACCTTTTTGATAGCAATGTTTCCTTAGTAAGCAGTCATTATAATTCCACATAATATGCAAAATTTTAATAAAAATACAAGCTCGAATTGCTTTTGGTTTCTAATCTTGCATCCATTCTCTCTTTTCTTCATCTCTCTTTATTTACATTTATTTTAGCCTAAGATGCCTTTTCAGGTTTTCAACTTAGCAAGCACCTTCTTTATTCAAATCTTTTTTTTGTCAAATGTAACATTTCTTGAGGCGATCTAAAAATTTGTCACTATCTGACCTTTGACAGTTTTTTTAATGGCATACTCAATGTCAGATTCTATTAATATGATTAACCATCTTGCTAACTTTCCTACCAAGACAGGGGCAGAGTAAAGATATCTCATGGTGTCTATCCTCGACACCACTATAACTTTGTAAGATTGGAAGTAATGCCTGAACTTTCTGGTTACCCATACTACAGCCAAACAAGTCTTCTCCACCAAATTATACTTCTCTTCATAAGGCAATAACTTCTTTCTTAAGTAGTATATTGTAAATTCTATTCCTTCCTTATCTGCTTGAGCAAGCATCACTCCCACAGAGGATTCTTCTATAAATAAGTATAAGATGAGCTTTCCTCCAGGCATTGGTGGTCTCAAAACTTGTGGATTTAAAAGATACTCCTTGATACAGTCAAAAGCTTCTTGACACTTATCATTTCATTTCATAGGTTGACTTTTCCTTAAAAGCTTAAAGATAGGCTCTCATAAATGAGAAATTTTAGCTATAAACCTACTTATGTACTGGAGCTTCCCTAAAAAGCTTCTTACGTCCTTATCAATGCAAGAAATAGGCATATCATGAATTGTCCTTTGCAATTTTATTTCTCTTTTCATTCTATTCAACTTCTAATTAACTCTTTTTCATTATTAATCATCCAATATTGACTCCTATTTATTTTGTTTAACAATCTATCATTGTCTCTATAGTCATTTACTCTTAAGTTTTCAATCTCCATTCCAAATTTTTTCTTAACTGTCATTACTTGATTATTCATTTTCTTTTACTAATTTGATTAATTCTCATAAAGATAATTCATTTGTATCTATCTAACTTTTATCATTCTATTTATTCTGTTACATTCTGTCTATTCTATCTCAATCCCTTTATTCCTCAAATTTACTTATATTCTATTCTAACTTATGTAATTATTTTTCAGATTTTCAATTCCTGTCACTGTCTAATCACTACTTTTCAATACTCTGATTCATTGTCATGTAATTGGCTCCTTCTGGGGTATTACATAATTCATCTTGTTTTTTAGTTTTAGACAATCGAATTTAATGTGACCATACTTATCACATTCGAAATAATTCACTTGATTGTTTTTATGTTCTTGCTTCTCATATGGCTTTTTGCTTCTAAGTATTAAATTCTTTATTTTTAGTGTGAGCATAACCATATCTCCATCATCTTCCTTCTCATCACTTACACTTGTAGATATCTCTTTTGAAGTAATGAAAGCTAACTTCATGTTATTTTTTTCAACTTTTTCTTGAGATAAGGTGATCTCATGAGTAAGTAATTTACCCATTGAATTATCGCTTGGAAGAACAGTTAAGTCATTGATCTATTCAATAGAAGTGACTCTAGCTTTCCAATCCTTTTTAGGCAGAACTCTAAGGATTTTGCAATTTATATTTTTAAGAGAGTAAGTCTTACTTAACTTTCTCATTTGATTAACAATCGTCACGAGGTGATTGTATATTTTACATACACTTTTATTGTGTTGCATTTGGAATAACTCATATTCATAAGTAAAAATTTAGATTTTCTTATCTTTTACTTAATTTGTTCCTTCACCAGTGTTTTCCAAACCAATAAGTGAAATATGAAAGTTACTCCAATTTTAGCATGCAAGTGCTATTTTCTGAAATTTCCTAGTACTTACTCATGTCTGTATTCCATAAGACAAAATTATGTATCATCTACCACAGATACAATCATGAGAAGCAGTCTAACTGCAAGGGATTTCTAACAGCAGAATAATTTCTTAAACAGCTTTCTGATTATGAACAATATCTCTGTCATTCATTCTGAAATTGACAATTATATTCTGTCCCATAAATAATAATCATCACCAGAAAATGCAAATAAAAATCATAAATTAAGAAAGTAAGCTTAGCATGTTACAAGTGAAGGAATATTGTTTACCATCAAAAACATGCCAACCCATACTTTCTGACTCTGATGTTTCCGGAAGATACATAACTCCCCAATTGCTGTCAAAATATTTGTCACATTCTTCAGAATTCTCATCATTGCAATATTTATGTATTTCAAACTGAAAAGAAAAACGCACATGAATTAAGTGCAAAAGATTGTTAGCAAACAATACAGTTTTATTCACGAGGTGTCTAACAAAGACAACTGTGCATTGCTTTTCTTTTCAGAAATAGTTCATTCATAATTGAAACCAACTTCCTTAACTGCAGTTCTTGAACACATTAAGCTTCATTTTCCGACATACCTATACATGCCTGATACAAGCATGCCAACAAAGATTGCATTGACAGGGATCCAGACCCTCACTAGTTTCCAATTACACTTTTCCAGCAAAACTGCTCCCCACAAACCCAATACAGCAACAACCAGACAGCAGATCAAATTCTAGAACAAAACAAAGCAATTAGATCTCAGGGCAACATGCAAAATCACGCACAAAAAGTAAAGAAGATCAGCCAACAAGTGGCAAATGTGATAATCATTTATGTGAAGTAATATTCAACCGTTCGAATACTTGATGACAAACATTTTAATTCTAAAACTCATAACAGTATACATTTTACATTTTACCAATCAGAATTGACAATTAACATACTTGATATAACACAAGTGATATTCCTGCATTGAAATTATAAGTTGATAAAACAACTTTGTTCAACAAAATCATGCTGCAAGAAGAAATGCGATAAGCTGTTCCAGACAAAAGTGGTCCAGATTTTCTTCCTGATCCATGTTCGCATTTTCCATCCCCATCAAACGAATCACTAACACTGTCACTATGTGCTTCCTGATTACCTCTAAAGAACATGCAAGTAGGAATAAATTAACTGATTATGCCAACAACTAAAATACACGAACAGGCCATTCTTCTTCAATCTTCAATTAGATAATGACTCTGAGCTACTTGAAATAATAATATCGAACAGTTATGCATTACTAAACAATGACTAACAATCAAAATGTCATGCATAGTACAGATTATTTTGGAAATTATATTGTATATGAAATATGAAGGTGTAAACTAAAGAAGAAGACCAATGATTTCCAATAATATGTATAATTCAAAAAATAGCCCACATAAAAGAAAAGGCTAATTCATTATACCTGTCACCTATAGCTCTATGCTCTGCATTTGTTGCAAAATTGCCAATTAACATTTCTCCTTGCTTATCAATAACATTCAAAATCTTATCCACCCCATTAATCTTTTCGTTTAGAGAGCTTGATTCTGGTTCATCAAAATCACGGGAAATAACCATTTCTAACTTAAAATCAGACATGCCACAACCCTGCAAATTGGTGAAAAAGATTTCCAAAAGACAAAACGGAACTCTAAATTCCCATTACAATATGTTAAACAAACTGATATTGAACATGAAAATGATAAATTCACCAAAGAAAATCATGAAATCGAACTAAAGCTCCAAAATTTGAGGAAGGGATTGAAGTTCATACCCAAGTAAGAAGTCCAAAAACTTGGGTTGATAGACAAGTGATCTTTGATACAATTAGTAGACAATTAATACCCAAAAACTTAAATAATCTGAATATAAATTTGGGTGAAAAATCATGCCAAAGACGTGAACTTGAGAAATCTTTTTGAAGAATACACAAAGACAAGCGAATCAAAACAAAAGTAAGTTAATCAAAAACCGTGATTGAAGATATTTATTACAAAAAATGTCAAAAAGAAAAAGAGCGGGAAAATATTGGGTAGAGTAGAGTAGAGAAGAAACAGAGAGACATTACAAGGTGAGAGAGGACACCGTCCAGAGTATTTGAATAATAATAATAATATTGAAAAGGGTACAGTTTTCGAGGTTTCGAGAGTCAAATGGTTAAAAAGATTCATTTTCTCGATCACAGAGATTTGGAAATGCAGATTTTGGGATTTGTTTAATGGGATTTGGAGCAGAGACTATGAAAAAAAAAAAAAAAAGCAAAGGGGTAAGCTTGTAAGGGGATCAAGATTCAGGAAGGTATTGTTTTCTTTTGAATTCTCAGGATTTTTCTCAGAAAATGTGGCTACCTTCTTGGCACATAAATGGAGGTCAGCAGGGTCTGTTATTGTTTCAGAAATTTGGTTTCAGAGTAATTGGAGCCCAAGTACTCTGAGAGTTTGACGATAGCTGGCCCAAGCTTTCATGATACTGGATGTTACTTGCTGGAGCACACATTCATTCAGGAATTTTTCAATTTATTATACACAAATTTAACTGCATTAATAAAATTCAACCAATATCATCAATTATTACTCTTCCTTTTGTAGTACTAATTTCAATATAATTAATTAATTAATTAATTTTCTGTTAAAAATATGTATGATTAATTAATTTATATAAATATAATCTTACTGATATTTAATTTTCTTTTCTCAATATTTAAAAAATATAAATATAATATAATAAATTAAAATCTTATTTTGATAATTATAAAATAATATATGATTATTTCATCTACACTTCTAAACAAAGTAATGCAATGTTCAATACATTACATTACATCCTCATTCATATTAAAAATAACCCAAGTGTTCTTTACTTCTTCTTTTTTATTCTTATGCAGAAATGAGTACTCTAAATTTATGCATTTTAAACTTATTGAAAGCTATTTTTAGCCCATCTTAAAAAAAAAAAGTTCATTGATTAAAATTTGATATTTTGATTATGGGAGAAAAGATTCAACCTTTTTAAGCATATAGGTTTTGTGGTTGACCTTAGAATTCTAGAGTTGAATCGCAGTTTAAGGAGAATACCTCAATGACATATACTAGTGTACTTAATTCATTTGTAACTCATTTTCTGATCAAGTTAATTGATATTGCTAAGGACTGGCCCAAGACAATTAATATTTTAGCAAGAAAGAATTCCAAGAAATCATGTGTTTATACTCAGACTAAGTTGGTTCATAAGTAGGGACAAACTTAAAATTTTAAATTGAAAAGTCAAACTGAAAAGTACTAAATTCTAATATATCAAGTTGTAATTTCATATATACATATGTTTCATGCTCATATGACATAATTATAATGTACAGATTAATTTTCTTTAAAAGGAAAGAAAAAGAAAATGCAGTTCTATTAATTTGATGACAGTAGCCAATTAAATAGTTTCTTGGTGGGGCACAATAGTCAAACAAAAAAGAAGAGGTAATTTAGAAGAAATGCAACAAAAATTGCAGTATATGGTGCAAGCACCTGCAAAGCTGTTTATTTTAGCTAAAACAACAACTTCATGTTAGGGCTTTTGGCAAAACAAGAATAGAAAAATAAGTCTATTTTTATTATCGAGGAGGCTCGAGCTCATGACAGAGAGAGAGAGAGTTTTTTAGGCTTGGGACAAGGATCCCTATGCTTTTACATGTTGTTTTGCCCTTTGTTTATAAGGAGATCAAATGAACCGGAACATTATGGGTTACATTATAAGGGATAGTTTTTCTTTTTAATATTGACACTATATTGATGAAAATTAATAATAAATGAAATTGATACAATTAGAAAAAAAAAATAATCAATTGCATAAAACTGTTATATATTGAATTAATTAAATCTCTAGGCTTAGTTACATTATTCATAAAAGAAGAGATCTTATCTCAAACCCCACATGGATTTGAGTAATTAAGTACTCATATGAACAAGAAAACAACATACACAACATTACAAGCACACCCTTCCCTACCATTTAAACACTTCCTCACTTTAGAATCCATTAATTGTACACACATGTTTGTTTCAAATCCACAAATTAAACATATTATATATATATAATCTATTACTATTAACACTATCCAAATCCTTAATTTCTAATTAGGACATTAAACTACAATTAACTAAGTTAACAGACAGATACGATCACGGCCCTTCATCATGGTTAAGATTTGGACCAAATAAAAACCACATGATTATCAAATGGGACCTACATCTAATAACCTCTAATCATTTAAGGCGATTGGGCAGGGTTTGTGACCAATTTATTGGTCAGATATCATGTGAAACATCAACAACACACTTCACATTATCATCACAACCCAAAGATTTAAAAAAAAAAAGTTTAATATATATAATAATAACTTATAAAAAAAGGGACCCACATGCATGCAATTCCATGATGATGATCATCATCTTCATGATCAGACGGTATACACAATAACAAAGCAAGGAAGCACAGCCCTTGGATTAAACACTACAAGCTCTTCTTCATCCAACCTGGTATGGACGCCACTACCACCTCTTCCCACGATAGAATCAAATCCTCCATTTTCCTTATCCACTTCCTCTTCTAAATCACACCCGACTCGACCCGCTATTACTCGGCAAACTAACATAGCCCGTTTCACATTCATAAACTTGAATTCCTCTTCAATATCCTCAGGGATTGCCACGTGTGCCCTTAAACTAGTAGATAGTGTAGAAATTCCATCCATCTTGGGTGAAAAACCAGACTTAATTATCCCGCATACACTACAATACTGCTGATTACAAATGTTAGAATTACCATTTTGTCCTAAATCACACATAAAAGTTGAACAGTAAAATCTTAAGAGCTCATTACCATCTGCAATACATCTTTCATCTCTTCTTTTAACGGCACCGTTTCTTGCTGCTTTAGCTTTAACGAGCTCTCTATACTCTTCAAATCTTGATAAAATCTTTGGACTGTTATGGATCTTTAAAATCCTATAAATTTCTGGATTTTTCTCTTCACTAGACCAACCCGTTTTGAATATAATATGAACTATATTCTTACCAGAATCACCATCTTTGAGCTCCGAAATAGCATGTTTGATAGCTTGGTGCTGCTCAAGAAACTGAGGTTTTTGAAAGATTTCACCACAAGCCGTGCAGGGAAAGATATCATTTCGCAAAGGAAAGAACTGATCATTAGTCGTTGAAATATCAGAATCTTGTTTTCTCGGCGAAATATCAGATATCTGATCAATATCATCTGTTGTTGTTGGGATCATTGAGACTATAAATTGTTGAGACGATCTTGCTGATGCCTGAGTTGGAACTGGAGATTGTACTTGTGTAGTTGATGTTTTAGAAGAAAAGATACGTTTCAGATAAGACCAAGAAGAGGAAAGAGCTTTGCGTGGTTTTACCCGAGACGTAGAAGAAGAAGAAGAAGTAGGAGAGAGATGTGAAACTTTACGTTTCTTGGTGGGTGGATGATGATGATCTTTAGAGATGAAAATGAAGCAGCCCAGATGAAGAAAGAGAATAAAGATATAGAAGAACTTATTGAAGACTGATAATACTATGGCTTTAGCCATTGTTGGTATTGAGAGAGATTAACTGAGGTTTAGTTTTAGTGATGGAAGAATAAAGGAAGAAAAGGAAAGAATGTAAAGAAGGTGACGTAGGAGTGGGGGGCATAGAAGAGTAAAGCTAAGAGTAGGTGGAACGCAAATTCACAGCATAAATTAATTACCATGTATTTATTTTCTCCATGCTTTAATGTTTGAAGTGTACTTGTTCTTGAGATGGGAATTAATGAATGGGGTACAAAATATTATAAAAAAAATTAACTCTTAATATCATTTTACAGTTAAATAAAAATAAAATAGAAAATTAACTTATATTAACACTAATTAGTTTTAGAACAATGAGATTTATTATTAAATTTTAAGACGTGGTTTGAAATAATTTATGTATAAAAATTTAATTTACAGTTTACATCATAATTAGGGTATATCAAGAAGGGATCAATAATAATCCTAAAATTATCAACCTTCAAAAATAGGGCAATGGATGGATTTGGCATGTGGGTTTCAGAAGAAGAATGTTATTAATGTTAATTCAATTTCATTAATTACTTATACAAAACATGAACGTGGCTATCTATATCCAGTCTCCACACGTGCAGGGTTCCTAATTAAGTGCCAAAATATATTTTACTATGGGGATATTTGGTTGGCCAACTAAAATTTTTTTTTTGCCGATTGTCAATATGTTATGTCGAAAAAAAAATTATATTATTTGGTTGGTCAATTAAAAACTCCGATTATAACAAAATTTCTTTTCAATCGACAAATCTCATAAGCAGCTATAAGTTACTTTTAGCGATTGACGATTTGACAATCACACTTTTATACCAATCGCATATTTAATAATCGTTCTACCAAACACCCCCTTAATTATCAATTGTCAATATGCGAGTCGCCAATTAAAAAAAATTGTGTTATTTGATTGGCCAACTAAAAACTCTGATTATGCCAAAATTTCTATTCAATCAACAAATCTTATAAACAGTTATAAATTGTTTTTAACAATTAGCGATTTGACAATCACACTTTTACTTCAAACGCACGTTTAACAATAACTTTACCAAACACTTCCTATAATATATTTTTCATCAATTAAATTCGAGGATCAAATTTTCATTATACATAGAGAAATAGAATCCAATGCCTACACAGCTTTAATATATTTATTGTTATTGTTTTAACATGGCAGTGACAAATCTGATCCATCGCACAAGGAGATGAAGCTACTGGCCATTGATTTTGAGACTGTTGGTGGAATTATCTACGAGGTAAAAAAACACAAATGAATTGTAGCGCTCATTAATATGTTTTGTAGTGCTCCTGCCAGATGATTTATGTTTTTTGTGTTGTCTCTTGAGATAAATGCCTTTTGATTCCTTTGCTTTAGTACTACCAATGAATGTATATTTGGATTCCTATTCAGCAAATTTTGAATTATTAATTGGTCTTTATAATATTTAATATCATTCAATAAATTATTGACAAATTTACTCAGAGACAAAGAGACACATGATCTTTTAATTTTTTAAAATTTTTTAAGTAGTTTATTATTTAATCTTTAAAATTTAATATAATTAATGAAATTATGTCTTTATTTTAAAAAAATTAACTATTTAATTCTTACTAAATAACAATTTAATCTTATTTTTCTTAATTTTTTCTTTTTCCTTTATTTTTATTTTTATTTACTTTGTTTCATTTTCCTTATTTTCTTTTTTTAATTATCACAATGCTTCCTTTCTAAAATTTTTGTGCCCATTATATTTACTAATTAATACTATTAGATTAAAGATGCAGTTAAACATAATCACGATTCAATTTGAAATCGAAATCAAATTGATCAAAACCAGAATTGAAATCGATCAAAATTAAAATCACATTAAACGAAAACCAAACTATGACTATAAAGTTTGGTTTTGGTTTTAATAATTTTTAAATCAAACCATAACTTGCCGTTTTGATTAGGTTTTGAATCGAAAAAATTAAAAATTAAAAATTTTCAAATAATTTTTTCATATATAATTTTAATAATATTTTCATATACTATTCTTTTTAAAAAATTAGAATTAATACTATAAAATTAATTTAATTTAAATTTAATTAAAATTAATTAACATTATAAATAAATCATATTATTAATATATAGTTATCATATTTATTAATAAAATTAATTTATAAATTAATTATATATTAATTTTCCTCAAAACAAGTCCACATGTTTAAAATTAAATATTCAAATGCATTATATCATTCACTCTTATTTATTTATTTTTATTTTTATTAAAATATAGACTTATTCAAAATATAAGTTAAACTAAATACTCGTTAAGTTCGGTTTAGTAATTTTATAGTTTTTTTTCCTCAAAATTTTAACTTATATTCAATTATCTCTTAATCTTTTAATCTCAATATTTCAATTCGCAATTAATTTATTTTTATTATCTCATTAATTATTTTAGTTCTTATTCTTAATTCTTAATTATTTTAATTCTTATTCTTAATTATTTTATAATGACAAGTAAAAATATAAAGACGAACAAAAATTCTTAATTATTTTATAATGACAAGTAAAAATATAAAGACGAACAAAAATAAGAGTTTAATTGATGAATTCACTAATTTTTATCATTTTCATGAAAATTGAGAATTTAATATTAATATTGATAATCAAATCGTATCGACTCAAAATTTAAATTAAAATTCAAATGAAAATTAAAATTATATCGAAACTGGTTATTCTTAAATCATACAGAAGCTGTTTCTTAAGATTTTAATTTTGATTCACTTGATTGCAGAATTGAAATCGGTGGTTTTGAAATCAAAATCAGTGAATCCGAAACCGTGTAGATAACTCTACGTAGTGATCAAACCAACCTTTCAAAAATAGCGCATGCCCATAATATGAGATGCATGGATACTTTAATGAGTATATTGAACTCGTCCCATTACAAGCACAAGTTATGCTGCAGGTTGCTGTTAGGATGTCGTTTTCATATTTAACATAAAGTTTTTTTTTTTTTTGTTAGGAATTTGTTGTGATAAATTATTTTTATAAAAATTGCGATCTTAATAATTAATATTAACGAAAATAAAAAAATTGTGAGATATTATATTTATTTTTAATTTGTAATATACCTAATTAATAAAAAAGACTCAAATTTTCTTCTCAAAAGCTATTGGTGGCTTTAACATAAAGTTTTGATGTTAGTGAAGAATTGCCATTTAATTAATTTTTATAATGTATATGTGTTTCAGTAATTGATAGTGGGCCAAATGCCTTTGCTTAGGCTTTTTGAGTGGGCCAATGTAATCTTCTATTTGGTCAATAAAAATATTCTACTGATCCCTCCTTGTCCCCCTTTCATTAATTTAATAAATTAATTATTGTCTAACAATCACTATTGAGACAATGTTGATAAAAAAAATAGTAACTGAATTAAATCTTTGTTTTTTTTTTATTTAGCACTTAGCCCTTAATTAACTTTATTAATCAATACTTTATTTAGTTATTGAGTTTAGTTTTTTCCTTTTAGAAAAATGTTTGATTAATTATCAAATAGGTAAATGATATTATTCATATATTTGCTTAGAATTGCAAATACAAGTACTTCCCTTTTCAATTATTTGAGAATTGAATGGTTTGGTGTGATTTATAGGAATTTTTTATTTTTAATATTATTATTGTCTTTGTTTCGATCAAATTTATGAAGACGAAAAAAAAAATAAATTTAAAATTTTATTTATATTTTAATATATATTTATCGTTAAATTATATGTATTGTCTTCTATTATTTAATAGAATTTTAATTTAAAAAATTAATTAATGTCACATTAATACATTACCTTATTATTAAATCCATATATGACCCAGTTGGTCAAATATATTAAAGTTTCTTTTGTGATTTATATATAAGGAAGGGTAATAACAAAAATTGATTTTGACTAAGTGGTTGACTCTGGAAGAAGTGAAAAAGGTAAGGAATTGGGTTCCCAGTTTACTTATAATTAAACCTCTTTCACTGCTAAAGCCTAAATGCTAATTTCAATCTCCTTTTACTTTTTCCCTACCTCCACAATAAAAGAAAGCTGCCGACAATATTCTTCTATACAAATTCCATTAAAGGTTGTGAACCTAATTACTTTCTATTTTCTTAATTTGTTTGCCATTTTAAAATAGTGGTTTTCATTATTTTTATTTTCTAAATTTTTTAATTTAGTTGTAATATATTGTAAAAATGTGATTAATTTCCTTCTGAAAATATTTTATTTTGTTTTTATATACTCGACTTTTAAAGATATATCGAAATCGAAAAATAGTGATGAAATTAATTTTTTAAATGCCAATGTAATAAGTTTTAATTACATTTTTCTCCTTTTTTATATTCACATATAATATTTTTATTGGATATTATGTAAAGACGAATTCAATAAGAGGTAAGAGGCATATGTTCAATTTTAAATTTTATAATTTTTTATAATAAATTATTATTTAGTCTTAAAATTTAATAAAATAACTTTTTTATTTTATAAAATTAATTTTTTAATCCACGCTAATATATAAATTAATTTTATTTTCTTTTATTTTTTTCTTTATTATATATTTTTTTTATTTTTAATTATTACAGTGTCGTTCCTTCTTAAAATTCATACCTTCACTACTTATATTATAAACATGGAATGTAATTAAATTTATTATTTACGAATGAATTATGTTACAGTAATATGGAAATAATTTTCTAAATTTCAGAATTAAAAATTCCAATCACAAATAAAACCTAATTAAATAAATATAAAAAAATACCCAACTATTTGAGTGCAATATATAAACTAATGGAAATTGTGGGAACCACTTTGATAGAATTAGAATTGATATGCACATGCTTAATTTCCTCTAATTTGGGCATGCATTAAGGAATGGAGTTTTGGATATTAAAGCTCATTAAGTATCATTCCCCTTTTATTTTACTTTTACATTCTTTAATTTCTTTATTGTGGCCTGTAATGACCACTTCGAGCCATCTGGTCCAATAGCAAGAAGACCCTTAAATATAAAGCCTTTGAATCTCGTCAATAACCTTAAATGAAGGAAAGGAAAAAAAAAAAAAAGCTCCCACTCCACTAACAAGGTTTTAGTCTTAAACTGAGATCATAACTCAAATATATTCTTTTACACTATTTTGATTTAATTTTATTAAAAAATTTATTTTATTTATAAATAAATTTTAAATAAAATTTATTTACAAATAAATTCTTATATTTGATATATTAAATAATAAATATAAGATTAATTTCAAATGAAATGAATATTGTGTTTGATATAATTTTAAAATTTATTTTAATATTTCATCTGGTAAAAAATAATTTTATAAATAAAATATTAAAAAGAAAATATATTTATGATAGATAATATATGTAAAATATTAAAGTTAATAAAGGTATTTTAATTTTCTAAAATTTATTAGATTAAAATTATAAAATTCATTTAGAAATATTAATTATTTTGATAGGATTTAATTTAAATTTTTCAAATTTAATTATTTAGAATTCTAAATGAATAGATTTAAAATAAATATAAAATTATAAATTTATAAATAAATTTCATAAAATTTTATAGAATTCATTTATTCTAAACAATATGTTAGTTACAAATCTCTTAATTTTATAGAAATGTATTAATAAGTTTTGATACAATAATATTAGGGTTTTTTTTTTATTAAAAAAGAAAATTGATCATGAATCTATTATTTAATAAAAAAATATTTATCGTTAAATTATATTTCGATGTGTAATAATATTAGAGTTATTTATAATTTATATATATTTTTATATAAGAGACAAAGGAATTATATAATATTAGAGTTATTTATAATTTATATATATTTTTATATAAGAGACAAAGGAATTATCACTTATCAGATAAGAAGATAATTAGATTAATTAATTGAGGGGGGAGAAAAACTTAGAATTAATTAAGTGTTAATTAATTGTTACGAGACTCGAATTTGAATTTAGCCTATTTTTAATATTTATTATTTAAAAATTATGATTTTAAATTTTAATAAAAATTTTATTAAAATAAAAATTAGTGAGATGTGATATTAATATCATTTCAAATAACTATTTTTCTAACTACTACCCTACAAATTAAGAATAGCAAATTCAAATAATATTAATTAAATAAATTTTAAAAAATAAATAAATAAAAAATAGAGATTATGACATATCATTTGAAAATAATTATAACAAAATAAAATTTTATAATTTTTTTTCTCATATAATTTATTTTTATATTAATTTATTTATATTTTTTTAAATTTAATCAAAAATAAATATTTTTAACCACTGTTTTAAGAAAAATAATTAAAAATAATAATAGAAAAAGATCAGTGGATATTTCTGCTGAATGATAATATTCTTTCTAAATAATGATGAAAAATAGAAAATTTTATCCCTTATCGTACTTCGGTATGGAACAGTAGGAGGGCCATAAACTGAGTGAGTCCATTATTTTATTGAAACAGACGTAATGAAGCATCAATTGTTAGGTCTCCCTTCTCTGCAAGTATTGATGTCTGTCTGTCTGACCCACAAACACAGTTTCTTAATTTCTATTCAACTGTGAGCAATTTTAATGTTAGGTAGATAAAAAGTTAAGGAACATAAACAAGAATCTATAAAGAGTTTTCATTGATTGATTGAGTTTGTAAAGAAGGTCCCATTGATTTACTTTTTGGCTGTCATAATAAGGTGAATGAATATAAATATAAAATAAATAATTAGCTTTTTTTTCTTTCTTTTTATTAGCAATTTAATTATATCATTTTAAGGGTGCTTGATTAATTAATTAAATATTTTTTATTACCAATTACTAATGTGTGCATTGAAAGTTGAAAAAAATTACATTATTTAATTAGCAAATAATTTTTGTTTTATTATGACATAATCTTTAAAGATATGCGATTTGATAATTATAATTTTACGTATATTTTATAATCACTCTGCTAAATACTTATTTAATAAAAAGGTAATAGTTAATTTTTTCATTATCAGCAAAATTTTAATAAGACTCAATAGTATAAAATTCTGTTAAATTTTTAAGTGAGAATGATTTATAATAAAATGTCACGAATTTAAATTTTTATTAAATTAATTTTTTTTTTAGTAAATTTTAGTCATAAAATGTAAACGAAAATTAATTTTATATACTTTATAATATAAAAATACTTTGTGAGTTAAAAAAAAAAAAATGGTAAGCTAACTAGGCAATCTATAGGGCAATAACATTGTATGAAATTATTGAGTGCAGTTGATGTATTAATATACTAGAAGGGATTTTAGCCTAATATAATTGTGAGGGTTCATTCATTGCACATGAATAAGATGGCCACAAATAAAAAATCTAATATATTTTAAAAAACTGATAAATTATCTCAAAATTATAAAATTGGAAGTTTAAATCATAAAAAGAGTATAATTATTGTATTTTTTTTTATTATTTTGGATTGAGTGTTTAAAACTTTTTTCTTTAGCATTAATTTTATCAATAAGATTCGAATATTAACATCCGCTTACTATTAAGTTAAACATCAATTGTTTAAACTACTATAGTTGAATGTATTTAAATTTCTTACTATTTACATGACTTTCTTAAAATTAACTGAAATGTGAAATCTAAGCATTAAATTAAATAGTTCTGAAAATATAATTTAATAATCAAAAGATAACTTGCCAGTTAAATCTATTAAATTAGCATAAGCATGAGTTGGTTTCAAAATCAATCCTGAATCAAACCACATGCATTTCTAAATTGGCTTAAAGCATTTGAGCTAGAGTTTGGGCCTTGTATTTTGTTCTTTAAGCAATCCACTCCAAAGTCCAAATCATGAATCTTGGTTATGATTTTGGGCTCAAACCAAATAGGACAGAGTTCAATTAAACAAAAGCCCACAAAAGCCCAAACTGATTCAATTTTCAGTTAATCACCCCGCCAGTTTCTCTCTCCAATCCTCTTCAATCATCAAATGCCACGTGTCAGGAATGTTATCAATCCCAATAAATATCCCTCCACTTCTCTCCAAAATAAACCTTCTCTCAAACTTTCAAATATCTCTGTCCCTCTCGCTAGCTTGGATACTGAGATGTGGTGAATAGTGTTTGCTTCCTCAAGGCACCATGAACGCTAGAGCTCTCCTCTACTCCTCCTCTCCTCATTTTCGGCCTCGTCCTGATATCTCCGTCCCCAAGAAACGCAGAGAACGGGTTCATTTTCGGTTTCGGTTTCAATCAGAAGAAGGGTCCGGTTTTTTCCGTGTTTATATTCGGAATTCTGGTCGGAGCGACTTCGGGAAAGTATATGCAGATGTTAAGTCAGAGCCCTACGAGACATCTGAGTCGGTACCCGAATCGGTGAAGTTCAAGGATGCTTTGAGCGATGTCGTTTTGAATCGGGGTGATTTGGAGAGTTCTGAGCCGTGGTGGGAAGAGTTCCCTAAACGATGGGTTATTGTGATTTTGTGTTTCTCAGCTTTTCTTCTCTGCAATATGGATAGAGTATGATTTCGTTTATTGCTAATACTGTTTTCTGTATAGATTTTAATTAGATTGAAATTAATTAATCTGCCAAATAAGAAACTGTTAATTCATATATTAATAGTTAAACGCTTCAAAATGCAACAATTAACCATTAAATTTTGAAGAAATTAATCTATTTTATGTTTTTCTTGGTGGGTCATTCTGGGCTTGGCCATTATTTTTATAATTAATAGGAGAAATTACTAATTCTGTCATTGGAAGTGCCATAAATTTCTTAGTCCCAGTTGTTAAGACTTTGCAGTCTTTGAGTTAGCTGTAATTTTGAGCAGATTCTGTTTTGCAGGTAAACATGAGCATCGCCATACTTCCCATGTCAGCAGAGTTCAATTGGAACCCAGCTACAGTTGGCTTGATTCAATCCTCCTTTTTCTGGGGATACCTCCTTACACAGGTAATGGAGATTTCTATTAACTAACTTGTATATTATTTTGGTTACAAATTTTATCTGCTATCATTTGCTTGCATTCAAGGTTTAGTTGTTAGTGTTAAACTTTGCTTCTAATAGAAGGGAAAGGTGTTTTAAACCTGTGAACATGTTCTTTATTTCTTAAGTAATTAATTCTCAATGACAGATTGCTGGTGGCATATGGGCAGACACAGTAGGTGGGAAGCTAGTTTTGGCCTTTGGAGTAGTTTGGTGGTCCATTGCTACAGCTCTGACCCCTGTTGCTGCTAAACTTGGGCTGCCTTTTCTCCTTGTTGTTCGTGCTTTCATGGGGATTGGTGAGGTAAGTCCTTTGGCAAACATTTTACAGGTGCTTTCTGAACAGGGTAATGAATATGCTTTCGTCTCGTAATTCCTTCTTGTTCTTGTAAATCAAAATATATAACTAGAGAATGTGATTTATGGTGAATTTCTCATAGGATGCCTGTTTATTAAGTGTGGTTCTGTTCCAGGGTGTTGCTATGCCTGCCATGAATAATATTCTGTCCAAATGGGTTCCTGTATCTGAGAGAAGCAGATCATTAGCACTCGTGTATAGTGGTATGTACCTCGGATCAGTCACTGGCCTGGCTTTCTCGCCATTCTTAATACATCAGTTTGGATGGCCATCAGTCTTTTACTCCTTTGGTTCTCTGGGGACAGTGTGGTTCACTGTATGGCTAAATAAGGTGATTTTTACTGGTTTTAGAATGCTATGGATTTTCATTTGACATTTCCAAGGTTTTGGAAGTGAAAAGAGAGATGCCATTAAAATGCTTTTTGATATTTGTATTGTTTGATAAACATGAGCTTAATTTTCTTTTAATTTTTAGATTAGTTGCCCATGATAATAATATTCAATACTATGTTTCTTTTAGTCTATTTGCTTTCCTTTTTAACCAAATGTTATATTCTTGCTTTTTCTTTCAATAGGCACACAGTTCACCTCTTGATGATCCTCAGCTCCGGCCAAAAGAAAAGCAGCTTATTGTTGGAAACAGTGTTTCTAAGGAACCTGTTAAAACAATACCGTGGGGATTAATCTTGTCAAAACCACCAGTATGGGCCCTAATAGTGTCTCATTTCTGTCATAATTGGGGTACATTTATTCTTCTGACATGGATGCCAACATATTACAACCAAGTAAGTCCTCCTTACCATCATAACACATGCTTCAATGTTGTAACCCAGTTATAACAAATAATAAGTACTTTAGTGATATACCCTTGATTTTTCAGTCTAAGTATTCATGACTATTAGAATAGTAATTTATTAGTTATAGCTGCATAGATGGAAGAGTCAGTAAAGAAACCTTTGGCCACATGATATCATGTTTTGAGTAACTATGATAATGCAGAAGCATAAAAAGAAAACAAATCATCATTTGCATAAAAAGAGAACCTTTTGGGGATTATCTGATGGCTGATCCTGAGTGTTCAATATGGAGTGATTCATTTGTTTCTTAAGTGGAAACCTTTTTAAGCATGGATTTGGCAGGTATTGCAAATTATCTTGGGAATAATATTTTTTAACAATACTTTGTTACATAAAGGATAATGAAATAGTAGTATAATATGTATATGGTGTTGTATATTAATTTTATTTTTAGATGAACTATCTTGCAGCTAATCATTGCATAATTACTCCTAAAGCTACTGGTTTCTGCTTGCCAATTTTTGTTGGCATTTTTATAAGCACAATAATGCATATTTGAGTTACTATTATCATTGACCTGTTAAAGAGAGGTTGAAATTACAGCCACAGTGCTTAGAGAGGCAACATTTTCTCTAAAACCATGGATCCTAATTTTTTTTCCTGTCCGGCCATATAGGTCCTAAAGTTCAATCTTACAGAATCTGGTCTTGTCTGTGTTTTGCCCTGGCTTACAATGGCATTTTCTGCAAACCTTGGAGGGTGGATTGCTGATACACTAGTGAGCAAAGGTTTATCCGTAACAACAGTTCGCAAGGTATTGCACAGTTTCTTGAATTGTAATTTATGATCCGCTAATGGTAGTGCTAAATGCAGTGATTTTCTCTATCTTGCTCTCCTCTCTGTTTACTCTGCTCCTTGTGTGATTTGAAGAACAAGTGCATTTCATGAGGCCTCCTCTTTCAACTCTGTATGGTTAACAGAATATGCACTGTATTCTCCTTGCAGATCATGCAAACAGTTGGATTTCTTGGCCCCGCCTTTTTCTTAACTCAATTGAGCCATATTGATTCTCCTGCAATGGCTGTACTGTGCATGGCATGTAGTCAGGTTTGCTTCTTACTCTAAATTATTATAAAATAAAAATTTAATGATAGTTGTTGCATGAATTGAAAGATCTTTATTTTTCTAAAATTAACTTACAGTTTACTTTGTTTTGTTTATCTTTCGAGTTTCTCATATTTTTGGCTCTCTAGATAAGGTTTAATTTGTCCCAACTTTGTGAGAAATCTTCCATCTTTTAATTTGCTTCTTCTTTTTCCTCCTTATTTTAATTGTAAAGGAGATAATCCTTTTGTATGTTGCTCTGTTAAATCTTATTATAATTATTTTTTTATTAGGGAACTGATGCATTCTCCCAGTCTGGTCTGTATTCAAATCATCAAGATATTGCTCCTAGATATTCTGTGAGTATTAATTATTTTTAGCGCTGTTAGCACTGCCTAGTTAGTTTTCCATCATGGTGCTGTCATTACTTCTTCCTTTTAGTGTGAATTAATAGTTGTTATTGCATCACAGGGAGTGTTGCTTGGTCTATCCAATACTGCTGGAGTACTAGCAGGCGTGTTTGGAACAGCGGCTACTGGTTACATCTTGCAACATGGTAAGAACTTATCCTGGCATTTTCTAGTTGTTATACATTTCGCTTCCTTGATTGTCAAAGTTGGCCAAACTGCTCCTAGAGCAATGATACATCTTGGCTGTTTTTACTTATTCTCAAACAAAAGTGCAAGTAACAATTCTAAGTTAACTTTGTTTGGTATGGTTTAAGAGAGTCAAGTTCTAAAGTTTAACATATTATACATTTGTTGACGTAGCTTGCTGGTGAAACTATAATTTGGCCATCAAAGATCAACCTTACTACTTATTAGTAGTGTATTGTTTTCAATCACCAAATTTTAGAAACCTCGGGCTATTTACAATTTTCAAATAAGAAACATTAATTCTTGGACTTGAAATGGTCCTTACTTCAACAGAACAGTTAAGAAAAGGTTTTCACAGCCTGCTTTTAATTTTGTTTCATTGGTGAATCATTGCCTTCAATTTGAAGCTTTGTTGAAAATTTTGAAAATATTTCCATCAACTGATTTTCGTGTAGTGAGAATTATTGACATTTGAGATATAAAAGTTTTACTTCAGCTGATTCTTTATTTTTCACCTTTACACCTTTGTAGGTTCTTGGGATGATGTTTTCAAGGTTTCAGTAGGGCTCTACTTGGTTGGAACTGTTGTCTGGAACCTGTTTTCGACTGGTGAGAAAATATTGGATTAATCATACATGGCGCAGCTCAAGCCCAGTCTTGCCATTCACATCAGTGCAGAAGCATTTGCATGATTGATTGGAAAGAAAATGAAAATGAAAAGAAAAAGAACAAAAGATAAACCCGAGGGATATCAGTTCAAAATTGCTTGAAGACTTGGCAAATTTTCTGAATGCCATCAACGAGCTCGAACTTTGAATTCAACAACTGCCAGTGCCTCGAGTGCAAAATGAAATAGTAGTTACATGTATATTACTGAAAGAAGAACACATTTGTGAAGTGTTAACTTCACAGCTTGTAAATGTACAAATCAATACTAACAAATCACTCGTGATATTGCTTTCTATTCCTTCTTGTAGCTCAATTATTTTAAGCATCCTACCAAATAAAGCTTCCATCAGCTTTTATTTTTTCTTTTCTTTTTATTGGGTATGAATGCATATTAGGTTGTCAAGAGACATAATACAGCCTACAAATATACAAGAAAACCAGGATTTAAAGACTAAATGTCAATCCCCAAGTCATAGAAGACCAGGGGAATGCAACTAGATAAAAGGTCGTAGACAAGTAATCTCTTTTTAGTCGTTTTTATTTTATTTATTTTCCATAGAAGAGCAAGTAGAATTTGGATTTATGTCAGAGTCGAGAAGCAAGACTTACTGGATAACTATATTACTCTTGCTATCTTCTGTAAAGCCACAATCCTATGCAAGGGTACGAGGATGCAAGAATACGTATTAACAGACCATTCTTCGTGAACAATGCAAGAGAAGTCTTCTGCTTTACACGGTGGCCAGGAGCCAGGGATAGCTGGTAACGCAACAGCACAGCATAAGCTACAGACTCCATTTGCAGGTAAGCCAAGTCGTTCCCTAAATAAATCCTTGATCATTAAAGGAAACAAACTTGTAACCATCTTTAGGAGGTTCAAATTTGTTCCATTCCAGTGGTAACCGTAGCTCTGGCTTGAATTCCAAGCAATCTTCACCCCATATGCTCTTCGTTCTCCTACAGAATATATAGAATTTATAACAATTGAACCGGCCGGTACAAACATGCCATCTGGCAAAACGTCATCTGCTACAGCATATATCAAATCTCCAGGCACTGAAGGGTATAGCCGTATTGTTTCTGCTAATGCTGCTTTGAGATAGACTAATTTGTCTGCTTCATTAAAGTTTAGAGGTTCTTCAAGCCATTTTCGATGATTATTGCCGAGTTTCTTCAAGTACAGCTGATTTTTCTTTGACAATCTTTGCTTCAACTTCAGGGTTGTTCATGACTAGCCAAAAGAACCGGCTAAGAGCAGCTGGTGAGGATAAAGTTTAGAGCAATTCTTTGAAGAACTGAGATTGGAAATAGATTATCATCTACATCTCTTCTCTTCAAGAATCTTGACAGCAAGTCATCTAATGGATTTTCTTTTCTTGCTGCAATAACATTATCCATGTAGTTTTCATTAACTTTTAAGCTCTTCTTTTGTCTTTTCTCTGCTCCAATTCCTAAAATCCTCTCACTTCTCCACAATAAACCAGGATAAAGAACCCTTTGAAGAGTAGCTTCAGTAGCTGTATCAAAGGCAATAGCAAAAATATTTTCAGGCAATTCCGGCAAAAGAGTTTGAGGGTCTTTCCCAAAAGTAAGTCCACATATGTTATCAAAAGATAACCTCAGCAACAAATCTTGCAAATCCACTGAGAATTTTTCAGTAGCGGCTTTATAAAAAATACTCCATAGCCGATTCTTGATTGACCCGTTAACCCACCGCGCCATTGCTTGCCTTAAAAGTCCTTGTAATGAACTCTAAAGCTGCCATTTTTTAAGTATCTCCATTACTATTAAAAATCCCATGAGCAAGACGATCATCAAAAGCAGCTTGACAATTAGGACCTTTAGGATAGTTATCAGATCTTGTTTAAAGAATATGTTCCAAGTTCTTTGGATGGCAAGTGACTGTATAAAATCCTTGCTGGTGAGCCAAGAAAGGAAGAGCTATAGTATTAGTACAAGTTTGATAAGTTGATGCACCACTGGTTGTCCTGAGATTACTAGCAAGCCAATCATGGATTTGTCTTCTGTTCTTAAAAAACTGGCAAACTTCCTACTATAGGCCATACATTCGGACCGAAAAGTGAACAAGCTAGGAGATAGAACCAAAAGAGAGGAGTAAATGCTCGTTTGTACTTGCCAAGTATGAGCAACTGTTAGATTAGTTGTTTACTTATCTCTTAGGTTAATTCATGTGTCATTGTTGATAGATGCAATTAAGTAAACATAAGTAACTTTAGCAAAACTTTGTGTCAAAAAAAAAAAAAAAAAAAAAAAAAAGTTTGCTATGTTGAGATTTTCCTTATAAACAAGTAGATATTTTGATATTTTTGTATGTCAGTCAGAAGTTAGGCGGAAGATCTATTCTTTGTACCGCCCAATTATGGTGCAGCTGATGGATTAGATCCAACTTTAATTATGAATGGATTAAAATCATTATCCACCACCTAAATACTGAATTCAAGAAAAAAATAGAGAAGCAAAACACAATGCCCTCAACCTCAATTGCTAGCGCTAATATGACATCTTTCTAAGAAGTAATCAAAATGCCGCTAATGTGAAAGCGTAAATCTGTGTACCTATCAGTTACCAAATGCTCACATATAAATATATATATTTTAGGCTTTAAAATCAACACTTGGCTTGGTCTTGACACCTGGGAATTCCAAACCAAGCATTGTTAAGCTTTCTTGCCACCATGTGCCCATATAGCAACCACCAAGGAAAAACGGAGAAGCAAAACACAATAGTCCTCTAATGCGAAAATGGAAATCTGTCCCTTCTCTTACCAAATGCTTATATATATATATATAGAGAGAGAGAGAGAGAGAGAGAGAGACGATCCACCATGAATGTTTATACATTTAAAGTATTAAATCTTTTATTCACACATGATAGTGTCAGGCATTTTATATTATATTTTCAACAAGTTCCATATTAGGTAAAATAGGTGTTGTGACCAACAAGTATATTAGAGTAGTAATATTATGTACCTATTAGAGATATATAACTACTCATGATCTAGTCCTTCAAATATATATGATTTATAGTGTTCTACACTAATTACATAAGTTCAAGTATATATGATCTCTCATATTTACAATTCATTATACATTACATATTTAACTTCTATAATTTTATGTATTCGAAAAAATTATGTTCTTGTCTCATATGGAAGGCATAACTAGTCGGTTGGTGAATACTAAGATGTAATTATACTTATAAGTCTTCCTTTAAACTCAAATTTATTGATTTTAACTCAGTTGCTTTCCTAAACATGTTCCATTAGACCAAATCATTCATGGTCATTGATAACATGCTAAAGTAATGAAAACGAAAATAAAATCAAAATAAGCAATTTCAAAGTCATATTCGTACTTGTAAGGTTAATAAATCTTAAGAGTCTCATATAATAAGAAAGTGAGACAGAATTCACTCAATACCTGTATTAGTCAAAAGTGCACATGTGATATGAAAGACGTGCTATGGTGTTTTTCTCATTTAGAAGCATATATTATTTTCTCAATAACAATAACATCATACATATTTTAGTTCAGATATATCTCAATATCTAATATGAATAATTCTCCAATTCTCAATTACAATTAGAGTTGATCGTGAGTCGGGTTGCGGATTGCATTTAGTGAAGAAATTTGCAGGGATAAATCGAATCTTTAAAAAATTTAATATTTATCAAACCCTTGCCTAATCCATAAATAAATCTATTCACGATTCATAATTTGTCTAGTGTTTAAATAGGCTACGATGAATTGCGAGAATATTAACCTAGGCCATGAAAAAGACCACACGATGGCATCATCCTTAGTGATCTTAGGGAGACTTTAATATTTTATTGAGGATTGTAATCTCATAGTTGCAGGTTCTATTACAAAAATATCAAAGATGATTGCCTAAATGAGAAAATCAATCTTTTATCCTATTAGATATATTTTTAATAACGGTGAATCTCATGTACACTACCTTCAAATATATATATCAAATATCTTATACTAGTGTGGACATAATAAAATTTTAAGATATACGCTATAACATTGTCCATATAATTGTATTCTACGCAAACCTAGAAATCTTACATGTCTCAACCATATTTTTTAAAATGGGCTTAAGGGGTCAAAAAATCATATAATGTGTAGAAATATGTTCCTAACTAATTTCACCTTTTGAAATGATGTCTCTTACGAATTAAATTTCATGTTGATATGCTTTTTTTTTTTTTTTTTGCAATGATATTTGTTGTATTTAGTGTAGGCTAAAGCCCTTTGACTATCACAATAAACTATTATTGGCCTCTCACTATAATTTTAAAGCTCTAAATATTTCAAAAATTTCTATAACCAAACAACTTCTTGCATTGTAGTAGAATATACTACAAGTTTTACTTCCACTAAGGATAAGGTTGTACATATTTATTCTCTGACTGCTCCAAGATGAGATACCATTATTAAGCAGAATTACATACCCTAATGTTGATTTGTGATCATCCAAATCACTCCCATAATTGACATTAATATAACTGTTTAAGTACATAACATATCTTTATTAACATAGAGCTTAATTTGTGTTTTTTATCAAATACCTCAATTCTTTTCACAACTTTCTAATGTCTTTAACCAATTGTAGATTGATAACAACTCATAAACCCTACGGTATAATATATATTTGACTGTATATACATCATTGCACATATAAGACTGCTAATAACAATAACATACCTCTACTTTGCTATTGAAATTCCAAATGATTAGCCCTATGATTGTGAATTAGGACTTATTAAATGAACCATGGATTGAGCTGTCTCACACCCTATATTTTGTGACACAAAAGTCATCACAGACACATGATACGATGATCCCGATAAATCATCCCATACAAGCGTGCATTGGTGTAACACCCTCAAATTTCATTTATATAACTTTTAATATATATTGTTTAAGCATAAATAAAGTTAGTTTGGACATTAGAACATTATACTTGCGCGATCTGACAAATGGCTAAAAATTGACTCGATAGATAAGTAAACACGTCGATGTTATGATTAACGAACGAATTCATAATTTTAAATTTTTAATATTACCATTAGACTTATAAGCTGGAGAAATATAATAAATATTATTTCAAAATTGAAATGGGACAAAAAGATAAATAGTTATAAGTTTCGGATTCAAAATGCGAATATGAGAAGTGTAGGGGAAAAAATCGGATTAGCTGAAAGTTAATTAATATAAATAGCCATCTAATTCTTCAAAAATAAGAAAATTTTCCTCCTTCCTCCATTGTTACGACCAAGTCTCCTCCTTCTCCAAAACTCCACCAAATTCATCCAAACTTCAAGTAAAATCGATAGCAAACTCGGTTAAACTATCG
Source organism: Aleurites moluccanus (assembly GCA_948193065.1). NCBI lineage: Eukaryota > Viridiplantae > Streptophyta > Magnoliopsida > Malpighiales > Euphorbiaceae > Aleurites > Aleurites moluccanus. The sequence goes on from CANXYC010694399.1 coordinate 80,091, forward strand.
ATTAAGCTAGTTTCTATAGAAAATTCTAAGAAATTTAAGCTAGAAATTGAAGAACCATTCAACCCAAATTTCGGCCACACCTTGAATTCAGACGAGGATGATGTTTTCTTCATTCTTTTGATTCATTTAAGCTACATAAGTGATTATAAACATTATTATATCGATAGATTTTAAAATTGGATCGAAATTGGAGAAAACATAAAATTAGGTTTATGTTTGAAAGGGATTTTCTATATAGAATTTCATAATTCTAATTAATATTTAAATATGTTAGTTATCATCCATTTAAAGCTAAATATGTGGTAAAATTGATTGTAGAATCGAAGAAAACTAAAAAATATTGCTTTTGCCTGTTATAGGCAAATCGACATTTTATCGCGTAAACGATCGATTCGTCGGTTCTGGTGAGTTATATGTATATTATTATGCATGTTTAAACCTTTCTTTGATCAATTTGAATCCATTTAAATTTCTGCAACTTTTTGTCCAAAGTGCTTCATTTGAATTTCCTTTGAATTTTCCTTGAATTCAAGCTCCGATTATATTGTTTATTGATATATATAAACCCTGTTTGATAATACCTTTGTGTTTGTTGCCATTGGGGCTTGAATTATGAACTTTGACTTTTGATCAATATGTCTCAAAACTATATTTATTTAGTCCTAAAGTGGTGTACACCAAGTGCTCGACGAAATGACCTTTATTAATTTCCTTAAGAAACCAATTGTTGCCAAATTTGCTAAAATGAGTGACTTTCTTTATCACTAGTATAAATGTGTCTTCTTAACATATTTTGAACTTATATCCTAAATGACTTTTGTGGCATTTTGCCTATGCTATAATGTTTCTTTATTAAGGATAATGATTCTATATGTGTTTACTTACCTAAACTGCTCAAATGAGCTAAAATTACAGAAATTGAGTCTTGTAAATTTTTTTTACCTATTTCGTATTTTATTTGCTATTTTTAGCCTATTCTAATATTTGTATGACAGAGCCACCTTATTAATGGGGTAGTGGGTAAATACCATCAGCATTGTGCACAATGAAATTCCATACCCTAGCTAGGAAGGGTTATGGTTCTGATATAGATTTTGATCCACCTTATACTATTTACATGTTATATTAATAATGATATGCGTTTCATGACCCAATATCTGTTATATATACATGGTTGTTATTTTTTCCAGTGCCTATACATCCATATTTGATGTCTGTAAATCATTTCCCTTAATTTAGTCCTTTAATGTGTTATCCATGAGTCAATTATTAATACTGTTCATTTGTTGTTTCCTACCTAGTTTAATGTATGATAATATATATATTGACTCACTGAATATGAAAATACTCATCCTTTTAATGGTTTTATCTTTTCAGGTTAGGAATAGAGCTGGTCCAAGATTTCTTCATCAGTAGATCCAGCTTTGTTATAATAATATAAATATTGAATTTGTATATATTCGTTATATATATTTTAGATGCTCCATGGATATGTAAATTATTGGAATGACTATACTTAGTATAGTCTGTAATATTATTAGTTATTGATATTTAATATATATGAAATGTGTTGAGATCATATATGATTACAGATGACAACAAATAGACTGATTATATGGATATATATATGTTATAGCATGTGTTTACAGGTTATAAAAGAGTTCTACAGGTGTCGGTAGCCTTATGCTATTCCTACATCCTAAAACCGTCATGTTCCAAAATTAGGATGTAACAGTTGATCTTTTTGTGTTTTAGAAGTTCAGTTTTATATTTGGTCTTTTCTGTGTTTTTCCCTAGCTTACAATGGCATTTGTTGCTAGCCTTGGAAGGTGCATTGCCGATACACTAGTGAGAGAAGTTTTATTTGCAACAATAGTTCGCAAGGTATCGCATAGTTTCTTGAATTGTAACTTATGACTTGCTAGTGCTAATTAGGATTGGAGAGCGCATTTACTTGGGAAATCTCCATATGGATCTTAACGAGAGATATACTCTTGATAGTACACTCCAATTCAAAACTTTAAGGCAATGAGCTTGAGCTTGGACTTAGACTCCTTTAAGCAGAATTCTCAAGTATTTATGCATGGCGTCCCTATAGAGTCATCGACTTTGATATACTTGTTGGGATAAGAGAGATCTTCTTATTTGTCTTGATGAGAAATATACTTATATGGGTTTTGATGTCACACTCTAATCCAAAGCCTTAAAGCAATGAGTTTATAAATTATTCCCATATCCCTCCTTAATCCCTTTTATTTTTATCGGGAGATTCCATACACTTGAAATCTTAACAAACTTCATTTGACGAGTCACCACTTTCAACTATATATGGTTAACAGAAGATGCCATGTATCCTCCTTGGCAGATCATGCAAACAGTTGGATTTCTCGGTCGTGCATTTTTCTTAAATCAATTGAGCCATATTGATTCTCCTGCAATAGTTGTCCGGTGCAAGGCATGTAGTCAGGTTTGGTTCTTAAACTACAATATTAGAAAAGTAAAAGTTAATGGTAATTGTTGCGTGAATTGAAAGTTTTTTTTTTTTTTTTTTTTTTTAAATTAACTTGCAATTTAATTTGTTTTGTTTACCTTTCGAGTTTCTCATATTATTGTCTCTCTGTATAAGATTTAAATTTTCTCAATTTTGTGAGAGATCTTCCATCTTTTACTTTGTTTCTTAGCATTTTTTAGCTGTTAGTAACTACACATTCACTTCCTTGAATGTCAATGGTACATCTGGGCTACTTTTACTCGTGCTCAAACAAAGGTGCAAGTTGCAGTTCTAAGTTAACTTTGTTTGGCATGGTTTAAAAGAGTCAAGTTCTATAGTTTAACATATTATATATGTAGGTGTAACTTGCTGGTGAAACTATGATTTGGCCATCATAGATCCACCTCTCTACTAGGTAGTTGTGAATTGTTATCTATCACCAACTTTTAGAAACATTATTTCAACTGAACAGGTAAGAAAAAGTTCTCACACCCTGATTTTTATTTTTTTGCATTGGTGCATGGAGAATCACCGCCATCTTTATTGACATTTAGGACTTAAAAAGTTTTACTTCAGCTTATTCTTTATTTTTCACCTTTAGACCATTGTGATGAAAGTTTCAAGGTTTCAGTAGGGCTCTAGTTGGTTGGAGCTGTTGTCTGGAACCTCTTTTCGACTGGTGAGAAAATATTGGATTAAGTACTTTCGTGTACGTATGTTGATCAAACATGGCGAACTCAAGCCCAGTCTTCCCATTCACGATTCAGTACAGAAGCATTCGCATGTTAATAGGAAAGAAAAAGAAAACAAAAAAGAAAATGAAAATGAAACAAGATAAACCCGACTGATATTAGTTCAAAATTGCCTGAATACTTGGCAAATTTTCTGAATGCCATCAAAGAGCTCGAATTCAACAACTTCCTGTGCCTCTAGTGCATAATGAAATAGTAGTTACATATATGTTACTGAAAGAAGAACACATTTGTTAAGTATCACCATCACAGATTGTAAATGTTGTAATCGATACTAACAGATCAATCTTGTGATATTGATTTCTGTTACTTGTTTCTTCTTGAAGTAAGCTTCCACTGGCTATCTTTTTTCCTTTTCTTTTTATTGGGTACGATAACATTTTCTAATAATTCACTTGTTACATATTAGGCTGTCATGAGAAACATATTACATCCTACACATATGCAAGGAAATCAGAATTAGAAGCTTAAATATTGTCAATCCCCAAGTCATTAGAAGACCACTTTATTTGTTTTTATGGATTGTCGTTTCAAGGATCGCTACTACTCAGTTTCTTACGTGAGGATTAATATATGAGTTATTGACTATATAGCTGCAATCCTTTTGTTCATAAGAGTATAAAGTGTAATTTTATTGAAATAATTATACGACAACCCATATCATTGACATGGAATATTCAACATTACAAGACAATCACCCTTTAGTCTGCCCCCAAACCAATCTAGACGAGTAACTGTACTCAAATTGAACCCCAACCCATCAAACAACAAATGTAAACATGAAATCAAAACAATTTTATATTACTTTATATACCCTTGAATTGAAACAGAGAAAGGAAAAAATGTATGACTGGATTGACTATATATATTACCCTTGTTGTCTTCTGTGAAACCACAATCCTATGCAAGTGTACGAGGATGCAAGAATACACGAAGACCATTCTTCATGAACAATGTAAGAGACATCTTCTGCTCGACACGGTGGCCAGGAACCAGAGATAACCGGTAACGCAACAGTACAGCAGAAGCTACAGACTTCATTTGCAGGTACGCCAAGTCTTTCCCTAAACAAGTCCTTGGTCCAGCATTAAAGGAAACAAACTTGTAACCATCTTTAGGAGGTTCAAATTTGTTCCCTTCCATTGACAGCCACCGCTCTGGCTTGAATTCCAAGCAATCTTCACCCCATATGCTCTTCATTCTCCCTACAGAATATATAGAATATGTAACAGTTGAACCAGCCGGCACAAACGTGCCATCTGGCAAAACATCATCTGATACAACATATTTGAAATCTTGAGGCACTGAAGGGTATAGCCGTAGTGTTTCTGCTAATGCTGCTTTGAGATAGATTAATTTATCTGCTTCATCAAAATTTAGAGGCTCTTCAAGCCATTTTTGATGATCATCACCTCGAGTTTCTCTAAGTACAGTTGATATTTCTTTGACAATCTTTGCTTCAACTTCAGGGTTGTTCATGACTAGCCAAAAGAACCAGCTAAGAGCAACAGAGGAAGTGTCTCGGCCGGCGAGGACAAAGTTTAGAGCAATTCTTTGAAGAACTGAGATTGGAAATAGATTACCATCAACATCTCTTTTCTTCATGAATCTTGATAGCAAGTCATCTGATGGATTTTCTTTTCTTGCTGCTATAGCATCATCCATGTAGTTTTGGACAACTTTCAAGCTCTTCTTTAATCTTTTCTCTGCCCCAATTCCTAAAATCTTCTCAATTCTCCATAAGAAACCAGGATAAAGAAGCCTTTGAAGAGTAGCTTCAGTGGCTGTATCAAAGGCAATAGAAAAAGGATTTTCAGGCAATTCTGGAGAAAGAGTTTGAGGATCTTTCCCAAAAGTAAGTCCACATATGTTATCAAAAGTTAACCTCAGCAACAAATCTTGCAAATCCACTGAGAATTTCTCAGTAGCAGCTTTATCTAAAATACTCCATAACCGATTCTTGATTGTCCGGTTAACCCACCGAGCCATTGCTTGCCTTAAAGTCCTTGTAGTAAACTCTAAAGCTGCCGTTTTCCGTTGTATAAGCCAAGTATCCCCATCACTATTAAAAATTCCCTGACCAAGAAGATCATGAAAAGCAACTTGCCAGTGAGGACCTTTAGGATAGTTATCAAATCTTGTTCGAAGAATATGTTCCAAGTTCTTTGGATGGCAAGTGACTGTATAAAATCCTTGCCGGTAAGCGAAGAAAGGAAGAGCTATAGTACAAGTTTGGTAAGTTGATGCACCACCAGTTGCCCGAAGATTACTGGCAATCCAATCATGGATTTGTCTTCTATTCTTGAAAAGAACTGGGAGACTTCCTACAATAGGCCATACACTCGGACCAGAAAGTTTACAAGCTAGGAGATAGAACCAAAAGAGATAAGTAAATGTAGCAGTTGCCAGGGTAAAGAATAAAGGGAAGCTCTCCATGGTTTAATGTTCAAGTGAAGGTGGCCTTGACAGTGAAAGACATGATATAGATAAGTTATATATATATAGTAATATTAAAAGAAAGTTTTTAGGAGAGAGTTGTTGGGAAATTTTTGTGCAATTGGGTTGATAGGAAGTGTACATGAGAACAGTATATACACAACTGATAGTCGCCTGAGTAGTTGCATAACAAAATACTTGTAGTGATGAGCTGTAAGAGTAGGTGTGTGTTTTGGTTAATTAATTTGCTAAACAAGTTTCTATTTTTCATTTGTTTGCCAAATGTAGAATGGAATTATATGATTTGCTATTTTTTTATTTTTTTTTATTGAGGCCTCATCTAACTTTGAAACCTCTTGTCCTTTATAATCATTATAATCCTTTTAATTATTTTTTATCTTTTTGAAAACTCATTTTCCAAGCTAAGCAAAAAAGGATTTTGCTTATAAGTGTTGCTGGCTTGTTCTTCACATTGTTAGTAATAAATCAATAAGTTTTTGGTTTATTGATATTGAAGTCGGTTTCAAAATTAAGAAATTTCAAATTCAATCTCTAATCGAAGTTTTATAACCAAAAAAATCAATTAGAATTAGTGGGTTTCTCATAATAATATTCGTTTCATTTTATAAATTATTCATTTAAATCAGTAAAATTAAAAATTATATTCAATTTGATGTTTAGACTATTTTTTTTATTAAATTAATAATAAAATATCAATTTAGCACATATTTTTCTCTCTTTATATAATTTAATGGATACGATATTTCATGGAAATTTAATAGATTTTTTTTGACTTTCATTGAATTTACTAAATTGATACAGAATCGAAAGATTTTAAGTTTATAATTTTAATTAATTAAATTTATACCTAATTTAGTTTATTTATAATATCAAAGTTGAAGTAATAAATTAAAAAATAGTTTCTTCTTAATTTTTATATTAAGGTTTCAATGGTATATATAATAATCTATTCTTAATTAAAATTTTTAGTGTCCATCATTGATTGAAAATATAAATATTTGAAACATATATATATAAGTTAATTGGGATAAAAGTTTTTGGCAAAAATGGATTAAGTCTCTTTCACTAGCAATACAATTAATTTAACCAAAAATAAAATATATAAGTTGATTGAAATTTAAAAAATATAGAGATTGTAATTAAATATTGAGTTTTTAAAAATTACCAATTAAAATTATTTGTGTTTCAATCACGAAATGCTTTTTTAATTTTTATTTTATTTTAAAAATTGATTATTTAGAAATTTATAAAAGATTATATAAAAAAATTTTCAAATATGATAATTCGGATGACAATATTTCCATATTCCACTTATGTCAAGAGATACTATATATTAATAATAATAATAATAATAATAATAATGATCGTCTTTAAATTAAATTATAAAATTATGAGTGTAAATTTTAATAAGAACTTAATTAAAAAAAATTACTTGATTACTTGAGCTCCACATCATCAAAGGAAACAAGAATAAGATTAAAATTATAAATACGACAATCGGTATTGAGAGAGTTAAAATTTTCGAAAAAGATATTTACAGTTCGAATTTAAATTAATCGGCAGTAATCGAATATCGTATGATTTAAAAAAAAAAAAAAAAACTACTAGCCTATAAATAACCTGTTTTACATAGTTTTTATATGGAAGCTTATTTCCTTAGCATTAATTCTTGATTAAGGTTGCTGACTAAGGTTCTCTAGAAGGAGAGTAGTTAGAGTGGTTTAACTACAATGAGAAAATGTTTTTTTTTTTTTTTTTCAAAAAAGAAAAGAAATCTAAAGCATGTAATAAGAAATAAATAATAACTAACAATTAACAATGAGTGAGACCAAAGAGGAAATGCATTTGACTGTCAATAGTATTATTAGTCCTAAGAAAAGAAAACGTTGAGGAGAAGAAATTAAGGACCTAAACGTTTCCTTTTACCTTTTCTTAGGGACATTGATACCAAACCCTTAGAATTTTGGTTGTCCAATCCAATAGAAAACTTTTTTCTTTTCTTTCAAAAAAGTATTTGCCAACAGTTTTATTTTGAAAACCTATTTCTCCCTTCAATTTCTGTTAGAACTTTCTTCTACTTTTATTTTTGTACTTTTCATACACATGTTTTATATTTCACTAACATGAATATGATAATTTTGACCTGAATCTGACAGTGATTTTTGAATAAAAATATAAATATTCACCTGTAAGAAATTTTATTTAATGATCATATTAAAATTATTAAAATTATATAAGAAAAATGAAAAAAGAAAGAAAATTTTATTTCATATCACTTAATGATAAAATTTTTTGATGTAATTGTTTATTTTTTAGTTTCTAATAGCTTGATACCCATTTAGTTATTTTTTTATAGTAATAATCGTTAGTAATTAGGTAGTTAAATAATTACTGTTTATAAAAATTTTAATTTGAATTTTTTGAAATAATTCATATTTTTTTAAATAAAAAAATTAAATTATCTTATTAAAAATATTTAAATAAAAAATAAATATCAGTATTTATTATTAATGGTCATTATACATATTAACAATAACAACTGATAATAATTTTATTAAACACTTAACAATAATTAGTTATTAGTTAATAGTTATCAATTATCAGCTATCAATAACGGCTAATAACTTGTTACGAACAGTTAAATCAAATAGAATTTTAATTTGAAACTAGAGGATACGTGAAATGATTCTAACTCTCTCATGTCAGTGATCAATTATTATAAATTTGTTGGGTGTTTAGATTCTCAATTTAAAATTTAAATTTCATTAAATTATTTAAAATTACTTAACAATACTGATGGGCTCATTTTTTATTATTAGATTTTACTTTTCAAATACTATTTCAATTATTTTTGAGCTGATAAGAAAATTTCAATTAATAAAATTCTAATTTGATAAACCTAATTTGACAATAAGATTTCCAAACACTCACTCTAACTAAATTGCTATTAACGTTAATTGTATAACCATATCTAATAATATTTAGAATTTTGAAAGTTATTACCAAGTAAATGTTATAATATTATACATTTATAATTTCTAAAAATTTTCCATGATTTTTATTTAAGAAATATTCATTTTATTATTCATAAAATTTTCATAATAAAGATAGAAAGAAATTCTTTAGGAAACTAACCAAAAAAAAATAAAATTTGTATGCTCAATAATAATGTACTAGATAAGACTGCTCAATAAAATTGACTTATAAATTATTGTTAAAAAATAATTAATCATATATCAAATACTTATCTTTAAAATCTATATTATAGAGAATACTTAAACCTAATTTGGCACAGCTTATGAAAATAGCTTTTCATATGGGAAAAAATTCTATTTCTAAAAATGATACTTTAAAAAACAATTAACTGTATATTTGTATTTGATAAAATATAATATAAAAGCTGTTATAAACTAATAATAGGTAGATTTGTTATTGTTAACAAAAGTGAATGATATTTTTATCAATTAATTTTTTAAAATAAGCTACGCGTTTAATATAAAATTCAGCTATCTTGAAAAATTTTAATTTCTAACTTATTCAAAAAGTTGAATTTTAACTATTCAGATAATTGCTTTTATTAATTTTGATATTTACCAAACACTATAAACTGAACCTAAATCAACTTTTCACTAAAAAAAAATTATTTTTCATTCAAAAAAATTATTTTTTCCCTTCTATAAACTAGGCCACTTACTATTTGGAAATAGTGCAAGGTTGGTTATACGTCTAAACCAAAAGTTCATACATTTTCAAACCAAGTAAATTCTATATTAATTTAATTCTAATAAGGGTTCATGTCAACAAAATTATTGGGCTAAAAAGTTAAACAGGCCCAAAACAAGATAGTTCAAGATTCAAGACAAATGAGTAATTGCATAAAAGCCTCTCGTCTAAAGTCTTGTCTTGTCTTCATCAACGAAGCCATCAACTATTTTAACAAAGAGAAACCAGATACCTCACTTTCAAAAATAGTTATCATGAATATCTATCCATAAGTTCAGAGGCTATGAGCTATTAATCAGCCTGAAAGATTCTTACATGGCAAAACAAATATAGTCTCATTTACTTTGGAGCAGACAAGTTTATTAAATTATTTTAGAATTATTACATTCAGTAAGACAACTCAAATCAATCACATCCTTTTTACAGTAAAATGACTGAAAGATCGTCTTCACAATAATAAAATTTCTATAAGAAAAAACAGAAAGAGATCCTCAAACATAAGAACACAAGACTAACTTAAGTCAATACATAGAAAAATAAACATCAACGGTTTCAAATGACCAAACTAGATGAAATTTAAAAAACACTAAAATCTCTTCACAAAATATCTCTCAATTCTTTGGTTTAATTTTCAGACAAATCCCATTGCTAATTTGAGTGATAGAGGGTGGGCTTGGCTTCTCTCTAATATTTTTTCTTTTTTTGCAGGCTTAAAGAAGTTCATTTAAGACCAAAATCATATATTCTTATTGATAACAAGCTTATCAAATTCAATCACTATATAAAATAATATTTTCACTTGATTCACTGTGACTCCAAATTTCAAATAGTTCAGATAATGCCAGTGGTAGATCTTGAAGGACAAGTGTGACATTGGTCCCTCAATATTTTCAAAAACTTCTTATAGTCATCTTTGATATCAATTATATATAAATTTATTATTTCTCAAAATTACTTTTTACCAAAATTTATTTTTAAATTCTTAAAAAAATACGATTGTTTTAATATTTTCACTTAAAAATTATATTTCCAAATAAAAACCAAACACCAAATCATTTAAAAATTCAATCCACTATAATATTTTCAGTTTAAAATTAATGGGTTTTGAATTTTCAATTAAAAATTTAAGTATTCGCATAATATAAATTTCATTAATTAGTATTATTTATCCTCTAAACTATTTACAATATTTTTATACCGCCACCTCAAAATAAGAAATATAATTCATTTAACAAAAAATTATTTTTTTATTAGATTAAAAGAAATTCTAATTAAAATTTTATAAATTATTAAAAATAATATTAATTAATTAAATTAGATTGACATGATAATAAAGAAAAATCACTTTAAAATTTCTTTGTAAAAATTTAAAACTTAATATTATTATTATATTTTTTAAATTAGAATTTCTTGGAAATGTGAGAGTGTATGATAGAATAAAAAGAAAGAAAAAAACCAACAAGTCCTTTTTTTATCTTTTATTTTATATTTTTTTTATATATTATATTATTTATAAAAAATATTAATTATTAAAATTTTTAAAAAATAAATTAATATGATATATAAAAAAAATATGAAACAGAAAATTCAAATATTCATTTAGACTAACATATAAAAATTGAGTAAATACATACCAAAACTATTAGATAAAACGGATATATGGTTAAAATAAAAATATATTTATATAAATTTATTTTTATATAAATAAAAAGAATATATTTTATTTTTATTTAATAATTTTTTGCACCGGTAATTATATTATCCTCAAAAGTTCAAGGTTTATTCTAATGCCGCGTGTCAAATCTTCATCCATATTTCTCCTTTGGATTTTTTTCTTATTTCCCACCTCTTAAAAAGATAATAAAAATTAAAAACCATTAAAATAAACAAGGCAAGAACCAGCAATTAAGATAAGCCACTTGTGGAGAGCTCGTGGCACAAACCCTTCCTCCATCTCTCAATCCCATCCAACGGCTAAAAGTTCACTTCACCAATAGCTAAAGAAAAAAGAAAATATATTAAATTACCATAACTACCATAATCTTTCGTTTCCTAATTTCACTATCTTCACCTCTACATTTCAAGAACAGGAGCAAAGCTACTAGATAAGGTTAAAAATGGCTTCTCTTCCTATCTTCTTTTCTCCTCCAACTGTTAGAGTCTATGCAGCCACAGCAACAAAAGGGGCAGGAGGCAGTAAAGAAGAAAAGGGTTTTCTTGATTGGATTGTTGGGAATTTGATAAAAGAAGATCAATTCTATGAGACTGATCCAATTCTCAAGAAAGTAGAGGAAAAGAATAATGGTGGCACCACCGCTGGCCGTGGCAAAAACTCTGTTTCAGTCCCTCAGAAGAAAAAGAATGGTGATGGTGGCTTTGGTGGCCTTTTTGCCAAGAAATGAAAATCAAGATTGCTATATATAATTAAATTGTTTGTTATCTTTGTCTCTCTGTCTCTCATTTGCATATCTTTAATGATACTTGAACTCTAATTAATTTTGTATGTGTTTTCTACTCTCTCTTGCACATTATGAAATTTCATTTAGTTATATTATTCAATATTAATTTTTGCTATTTCCACTCAATATTATACTATAATTAGTCAATAGCCTTAGCAAATGTGCTATTCTTTTAGTAATTGAAATGGTTTTCAAATACTATCTATGACCCTCCAATATCTAAAATTTATAATATATATATATATATACTCTAACTAATTACAGAATTCAAGGGCAATATCATTCCACATAACCTTAAGTTTGTAATTATAAGGGGATATTTGATTTGAAAAGAAATTGATAATAAAATATAATTTTATTCAATTAATAAGGAATTTAAAAGTTTTTAATATTTTTATATTTAGATAATTTGAATTTACAAATGAAATTATATGTTTGTTTTAGGCCTAATTAATAAAAAAAATTAAAATTTTAACGATTTTTATAATTTTATCACAAATTTTTAATTTTAATAAATTCAAATTAATTTTTTTAAAAATTTTGTGATTCTATCACCGATGTAATTTCAAATAAAATAAAATATGAATTATAACTAATAGAAACATTTTTGTTTATTTATTCCATCAACGTCATGCAAAAAAAATATTTTTTTTTAAATATTTTATATCAACATTGTATAAAATATAAATTTGATAAAATTTAACAAACTGGACCGATATATTTAATAGAAACAAATCCAATTTTAGAAGTGCAAATATCTATAGTACTTGAACCATGAACAAGCCTACATTAGAGGATTGAGGTGCCCGTTCACTATACGAGTGTGAGGATTGTACTTTGAGTAGTTGATGTTTCGTTGATTTACTATTCTAGCAGGACTTTAGTCCTGCTTAGAAGTTAGAATAAAAATGAAAACAAAAGAAAAAAAAAAAAAAAAAGGATAGAATAAGAGGTTTTCTCTTAATAGAGAGTTTAATTATTTAAAAAAAGAAAATATTGAAAGGAAAATCGATTTTGAATAAGAAAATATATATTTACCGTTAAATTATATCTTAATATATAAATTAAAAAATTAGTTATTCAATAAATCTCATATTTTTTAAGAGAATAAAATATATCACATAATTATTATTAAAAATAATTTTTTATTATTAATAATAACGTTTTAATGATTAATATAATTTTTAATTTTTTAAACACTCAGATATAAAATATTTATTAATCTTTCCTTTCCTTTCTTTTTTTTATTCCATAAAAATAAAAATTATATTTTCCTTTATAATTCAAAAAATCTCCCAAATTAAGCCTAAATGTCCTAACTATAAAGAAAATTTTATTGGATATTTTATAAAAACTAAGGAGACATTTAAATTTATGGAAGATGGACCCCTCTATGATTATGAGATGGAGTATACTATTTTTCTATATTTTTTCATTGTTAGGTTGTAACACCCTATTCTAAATTTATAAAATTTATAGAAAATTTATAATCAAATCATAAAATAGTAAGATTTTATAAAATTTATATATAAATCATATTATATATATATATACACACACACACATTAACTCTAAAATTATTTAGAATTTTCTACAAAATAAAAATCAACATATATACTACAAACTTTTACTATTTTCTAATAAAATATCAACCTATAATTTAATTAATTATTTAATTCAACCAATTTCTAAAAATACTAATCAATTCTCATTTATAGAATTTGTCTTTATAAAAGGATAATTTACTAGAGATTACTGTAAAATAAAATTCTGCACTTCAAAACTTAATACAATATTCAATATTTAAAAACAATTAAGGAGTAAAATGACTATTTGTATTACAATTTATATCCTGATTTATGAATTGATAACTTTAATTAAGAACTCTTGTATCTTTAAATATTAGACCTTGTTAAATATATATTTTTTTAAATCATCACTTTTGACATTGTTTTAATTTATTTTCAAATTTAGTGATAAATTTAGATTTAGAGATATTTTCATAGGATTATAAATTGGGAGGTTGGGTCGAGCTAAAGGCAAGCTCAAGTTTAACACAAAATATTTTGATTAAACTCGTCTAAACTCAATATAAAATATTTTAAGTAAAACAAGTTCGGTTTAAAATTAGGGATGATCATGGGTTAAATTTTATAAAATTTAAATCCGACCCGTTTATAAATATAAATATCCGTCCCGCAATCTGTCCCATCATATACATATATATATATATATTTTTTAAAAAATTATATATTTATTTATATATTTTTTCACGTATTCATAAATATAATTTATATTTCACATAAAATTATATTTTATATGTAACACCTCAGTTTAAACCTAACCTAAACCATTAAGGGGCCAATTAAGGAAATTTTTTTTTTCCTTGAACTGGAAGCTATGTATTATTATATGCTTATGTATGAATTGATCACATGGGCATGATGTATTATATGAGTTAAAGTGGTTTAAAGACAGTTAGGATAAAATCGGGTAATTTTGAGTTTTTGGTGAACTGGAGGTAAAATGGTCATTTCGCACCCCTTCAAATTTTTATGGAATTAACACTATATTTGAAGGTAGAAAAGAATTTAAGGACAAGAAAATGATATTATTAAGTTTATTTGAATTATTGTTGGAGAATTAAACCCGGTTGAAAATAATTTCCTGCAAGCTGCTTGATTGAGGTGCTTCATTTGAACTAAGGACAATTTGATCTTTTCCTTTGGAATATGGACTTATATGGTGTATGCAACCTTATGGTATCATTTTAGACTTGATTAAATCTAACCATTGGATGAAAAGATGAAGAAATGGATGGCTGGATGGCTAGGATTCACCAAATGTACCATAAACCTAAAGCATATGATTATTCCATTGATTTTTACTTAGATTTTTTCCACCCCTTCATATTTGTTCTTCATCTTCATCATTCACCAAATACATTTTCTTTCTCCTCCATTTGTGAATTTCGGCCAAGCTTGATCTTTACCATTTCTTATTATTTTCTTTCAATTTTTGCTGGAAACATGTTAATTCTATCATCCTAAACACAAATATAACCATAGATTCAAAGGGAAAACTAGAAAAAGTGATAAATTAATCAATTAAAGATTTTGAAAAACTTTTGGTAAGTTATGGATTTTGGAATTCTTTTGATTCAATTATATTTGTAAGATGTTCTTTGATATTTATTAGTGATCAAAACATATTTTGAATGATTAGAATTCAAAAACTTGGATGGAAACCCTAATAGGAAGAATTTTGAATTAAAGTATTGTTTTGATGAATTATTTTGATCAAATAATGTTTATTTGATGTATATAGCATGAATTAGTGGTTAAATGATTGAAACAAATTCATTTGGATTGAATTCCAAAGTGGCCGAACCATGTGGTTATGAACAATGGTTTTGAATTTTGATGTTTTATAGGTTTGAATGATGAAATGTTGTATATTTGATGTGTTTAACATGAATTGATAGTTAATTGATGGAAAGAAATTGATTTGGATGAAACACTATTTTGGCCGAATATATTGAGGTGCTTAAATGATGGTTTATATTTGATATTTAATTAGTCTAAATGATTGAATGATATGTAATTGATGTGTATTAATATTGTGTAATTGAATGTCATTGAAAAATGGATGAATGGAATGAATTCCATATTGGTGGAACCATAATGAGTTTGTTAGTTTAAGGTGTTAGGTTAATGTGTTTAATAAAGTAAGGTTTGAATATGATTAAGTGTTGAAAATGATGGAAAGATATAGGTTTACATATGTAAAGAATGTTTGATTTAAGTACTTGAAAGTTAAGTTTGAATATGGAGTATGTTTGATATGAAATAATGAACCAAGTGTATAAGAGTTGTTAATATGTTGTATAAGTGATGAATATGTGTAATGTGAGTTAAATAGTGATAGAATGTGTGTATTGCATAAAGGATTGAAAAGAGAGTGAATTGTGTAAATTGAGACTTATGATGCATAGTGAGTATGCTTTGTGTCTATTGATGTCTGTTTATGTGAATAATATGTTTTGTGATGTATTTGTATCTTATCGGAGTGTTTTATGTAAAAATAGGCGAACCGTCGAGTACTCCAGATCAGAGTGTCGGACGGCGGGCCGATTAGGGGCTCGAACAGTGGATTGAAAGCTAAAGTGGAAACATTGCATAAAATGTGAGTCCTTATGTATAATCATGCATGATTTGCATAATATATGTTATAATATTTCATTTGAACCAATAAAATAAAGTTTGATACCCAAAATCACAAATAGTGCAAATTGGCCCGTAAATAAGCTCGCCGAAATGACCTAAAATGATTTAAATTTTGATTGTCTATAAAATGAAATCCAGAAAGCCAATTGGGTCACCACTTGGCCCAATCATCTAGTTTTGACTTAAGTTTCGAAACAGTACCTCATGGTCCACCTAAATCTTTTGATAATATACTTAACCAGAAACTACTCAAAAATCCCAAAACGGATCCGTAACGGCGAGAGCCAGTTGCGGCAGTGCAACTGGGTCCCGCCGGACATTTTTTTGACACTACCCAAATTTGTTATATTATTCATTATAAATATATATATGACCGTTCTAAAGTTATATGAGATATATTTGAGCTATTTATATTATTATATAGAGACACACCCATATGGTATTATAACAGGGTTATCTCGATGGTGTAGCGGGTAATTCCATCGACTGTGTGCACACTTGTATTTATTTGACCCTTACTAGGGAGGAGAGTTATATTCCTTAGTCATAAGGGTTGATCCCCCTTATGTGTGGTGGTTGGTACACTTTATGATAGTACTGAAGTATAAAATTACAAATAATGCGGATGCACTTTTCATTTGACCCAATCCTGTTATATCATATGTGCGTTAATTTGTACACTGGATTCTTTTATGAATATTGATATGAATATTATATGAAGAGTGATATAAATACTTGTTATATTCTTACTGGTCATATTCTTCACTTGTTATTTTATATCATGAATATTTGTTATATTCTTTACTTGTTATCTTATATTGATTCTACATGCCATATATGGACAATAATGGTATTATTGAGCATTTACTGCATTTTTATACATATGAATTTACTGAGTATTTTTATACTCAACCCCCTTCAGTGGTTATCATTTTCAGGTCAGCAGCGAGGCCCGAATTCCATAGGCACCTCCTATCCTTGCCTTGGAATTGTACTGTTCAGTGACATGTAATAATCCAGTCCCAAAGGCATGTAAATATTTATATGTTTATGTGTGTGATTATATGTTTATGGTTTTGCATATATATGTTATGCTATGTATGAATAAAGTTTGAGACACAGAGATACAGATATATATATATATATATATGAATTGATATTGGAGATCCAGAGCAATCGTTGATATTTGAGATGATTGTTGATAAAGTATATTGAAAATACTTATTTGTATGTTTTTCAGTTGAGTATAGTCCTTATATAGAGAAAATGCTACCCAAATTATTATAGAATTTTCAAGCTATATTGAGTTTGTTATTAAATTGCATGCCATATAGTGGTGGTAGTTTAGGCAACACCGTATTTTATGACCGTCGCGACTCCCAAATTGGGTTGTGAGATTATGGCTAAATTACTACTACCTTAATGAAGAAGAATTTTCTTGTGCTATTTTAATTTTTACATTAAAGTTTACAACTAACAATTTCTTTCTAAAAGTTTACGAAGAAGAAAGAAAAATTCCAATACTTAACTAGGATTTGCGGTAATAGAATTTGACCTAGGGAAAGAAGAAGAAGAAGTCGTAGAAGAAGAAGAGTTGATGAACTCAATACAATCTTCTATGGCTTCACTTCTGTGACTATCAGTAGAAGCTATAAATGGCCTTGATCTTCCAGATGAAGAAACTCGAGGTGAAGGTCTTCTCCACAAACATAGAGCTTTTGCTACCTTACAGCTAAGCCGCTTGAGAAAGTTTAAAGGTGACAGTTCTGACCTTTTTGGTAGTGTGAATCCACCGCATCCACCAAATCTCTTTCTAACATAGTTTCGTTTCTGGGAGATGGCTTTCTTGCTAACAGCTGATCTCTGGTTCACTTGATTACTTGTTGACATGACTACAGCTCGTCTCTTTGATGGAGAGAGTGTCCGTGCTGTTGCTGATGCAAGAGAGAGAGAGAGAGAGAGAGAGAGAGATTGAGAGCACAATATAGGGCAGAATTCTTGATGCATATAAAGAAAGGGGAATACTAGAGAAATGCGAAAAAATGAAAAAGACATTAATTAGTTCAGGGGCAAGAAAAGATACTAACAGAAGTTGCCATCGCCACGAGTTCTCATTTCAATATATAGAAAAATGTAAAAGAATTAAGTGCATATGATTTGTACAATAAACTAAGGTTTGAGTTCTCCCTTCCCTAATACTAAAAAGAAGTCGTAAAAGGATCCTAATAACAAATTCAAATAATTGTAATTTCTTGTTAAGTTCTTTTCAAAAAGTTGTCAAGTAATTTCTCAAAGCCACAAGCCACATAACATTGTTCTAAATTGCAAAGTCAGCAGTTTTCCTTTACAAAAAAGTTTTTTCATTTCATTATGGTGACAACACTTCATATTCTAAATGAATATACAAATTAATAATGTAGACTTTTCTTCACAAAACACATACACCATGACACAGAGCAAGATGCTCCTGCAAGACTACAAATGAAAGAAAAAGAGCTACTATGATTTAGTGGGGACAAAGAATCACAAAGCTGAGGACCTGAGGTGTGAACAAAGAACCCACACGAGGACTATTATAAATATCAACAAAATCACATAGTTACATCTGAGAGGAAATTAGATTATGACAGGAAGTGGGCTTTCTTGAAAACCATGTTTGTTTCAAAGAAGACTAGAAGAGTTGAAAAGAAACCATTTTTTTTTTTTGGGTATTGAGAAGAAACAGTTTTACTACACCTATATCAGAGTTATTGCTTTTCAGGATTCTAAACCCATATGGATGATCAAAAGAGAGAAGAAAGTTAATTGAAATAATGAATATTTTAGGGACATTATCCTTTCCTTTCCTTATTTTTCAAAAAGAGGATCGAGATGGGCATCCTTTCGGTAAAATCTGCTTAGGTGGCTTATCCAATTATCATATATATAATACTAAGAAAATAAAGGTTAATTTTTTTAAAAAAATTTATAATTTTTGTTTCAAAAGATAGTAACTAATTTTTTTTTATAAAAATATAATTTTAATTAAATAAAAATTTATTAATCTCCATTATTTATAATAAGATGAGAACTAATTAAATAATTTTAATATTTAAAATTATCTATAAAAATTTAACTTTGAGGGATCAATTAAAAAATTAGACTAATTATATAGAAGTATTATATTCAATTGTAATGAGTTAAGGAGTCTATGAAAAGAATCCTTCATTTGGGGTGGTTAGATTTTAAATTAGATTTTAAAGTGAATTGAAGAATTAATAAAAAAAAACCTTCATATAAATTTTTTTTTTTACGGGCTTCATGTGTTTTTTTTTTATAAGTTATTATATTTATTTTTTAATAAATCATATGCCTAATTGTGAGGAAATTACTTGAAAGTAAAATCTCTTCTAAAATATAATTTCTTTTTATCATCAAAATTAAATTTTCGGTGATTAACCCTCGTATAGTTTGAAATAAGAATATCTTGTGCATGTATCAAGTATCAAACTAATATTAGGAGTCAAATTTACGCAACCAAACAATTTAAATTTAGTCTTATTGTTAAATCAAAACTTTCATCAACCAGTAAATCATTTACTTTTAACATGATATAATGGTGCATTATATAGATATGGTCAAGCAACATACGATGATTGTACAAAGTATTTATGTTGTGAATCTGCTCAATTTGTCAAGCTTGACAGTGAAACCTAAATTGCAAGCTTATAATAAGTTAATATAACTCTTAATATGCTCTTCATCAGTGTTCAATATTTCATTACATGTATGATCTCTGTACTTCCTCATAGTGGACATGGAACTCCAAATTTCATTTTCATCTACTGGTACATTAATTTGAGAAACTTTTCTGTTTACTATTATAATATAGTCTTCAAAACCTGAACTAATAGTCTTAGTTCAGTTTACTACATTCTTATCCCTACTTATCTAATTCTAAACCTTAATTTGCAACCATTGAAATCAATTCCTAAAGTTTATGACGAAAAACAAAACATTCCAATATTTAACTACGATTTGACATGGGAAAAGAAGAAGAAGAGTTAATGAACTCGATACAATCTTCTATAGCTTCGCTTTTGTGAGCATCAGTAGAGGCTAGAGATGGCCTTGGTCTTCCTGATGAAGAAACTCGCGGTGAAGATCGCCTCCATGAACATAAAGCTTTTGCCAAATTACTGCCAAGACGCTTGAGAAAGTTCGGAGGTGACACTTTTAATCTTTTGGGTAGTTTGAATCCATAGCATCCAGCAAACTCCCTGTTCCCATCAACTCTGTTTTTAATATGGTCTTGTTTCTGGGAGATGGCTTTCTTGCTGATTCCTGATCTTTGGTTCACTTGATTACTCGTTCTTGACATAAGTATAGTTCGTCTCTTTGATGGAGTGTGCATGCTCGTGTGCGCCCGTGAGTTAGAGAGATAGACAGACAGAAAGATTGAGAGAATAATAGGTGAAAGATAAGGCAGAAAATCTTGATGTAGATAAAAGAAGAGAACAGTAGCAGAGTTCAAATGAAGAAAACGAGAAAGTGGCTATCATTCTATTTGTTCTTACTTCAATATAAAGGAAAAATGTGAAAGGATCCTAATAACAGATTCAAATAATTAGAACTTAGGTTTCTTGCATGTTCTTTAGGGTATTATTAGTAATTCACTTTAGCATTCACAGATCTACAAGCAGCAGAACATCGTCCAAAAATGCAAAGTCAGCAGTTTCCCTTCACAAAAAAGTTTGTCTAGTTTCTCTTTGTTCATTTCTTTCTAGTGACAACATTACACATTTTAAATGAATATACAATAATGAAAACTTGATTTTGCTTAATAAAAACACACATATCATGACATGTACAGCAAGATGCTCCTGTAAGTGCAAGACTACAAAGGACAGATAAGAGATCTAAGCTACTATTATTTAGTGGGGACAAAGAATCAAAAAGTTGAGGTGTGAACAAAGATATCATCTGCACCCCACACCCACACGAGGACTATTTTCATATCAACAAAATCACATGGCTGCATTTAGCAGGAAAGATATTGAGAGGAAGTGAGCCCTCTTGAAAATCATACCTTTAGTGATACGATCCCAAGTAGGGTTCTGTACATATTAGATTTTAATCAATATTATCTAATTAGTTTTAGTTGGGTTGTATATTTTATATTAAAATTAAATATATTAGTGAGTTTTGGATCTATTTTGTATTAGCTTATAGCACAAAATTAATTTAGATTTTATTTTTATCTTATTTAGAAACTTAGCCTTATTTAGTAAAGTTATTCTTATCTAGGAAATTATTTATCTAGGAAGATTATCTTTATTTAGGAAGATTATCTTTATTTAGGAAATTTATTTTATCTAGGAAGTTAAATTTAGGATTTTCATATAAGCTAGTCATTATAAATACCTAGCTATTTATGTAAATAAAAAAACTTCAGATTTTGTTTAATATAAATTTTGTGAGAAAATTCTCTCAGTTTTGGTTCTTGCTAGAATCGTTTAGAACTTATCAAAACTAATCTCTTTGTGACGTTTTTCAATTATACCAAGGTTCTCTAGCACAGGTTGCTATTGTGTCAAGATTTTTTGTTTCAAATCTGATTTGGCTTTCCAATAAGTCGCATATCATGTGTAAAGGTGTTTGGTCTCAAAGTATGTCGGTTGGGATTCACATCAGTTTTGGAAAGCCAAATCAGATTTGAACAAGCCCAATAGCAATTTGTGTTAGAGAACCTTGATATAATTGAAAAACGTCATAAAGGGATTAGTTTTGATAAGTTCTAAATGATTCTAGCAAGAAGCAAAACGGAGAAAATTCTCACAAAATTATATTTAATCAAATCTGAAGTCTTTTTTATTTACATAAATAGCTAGGTATTCATAAAGATAAAATAAATTTTCTAAATAAGGATAATTTTCTTATATAAGGATAATTTTCCTAGGTAATGATAACCTTTCTAGATGAGGATAAATTTCTAAATAAGATAAAAATAAAATCTAAATTAATTTTGGATTATAAACTAATACAAAACAGACCCAAAACTCACTAATATACTTAATTTTAATATAAAATATGCAACCCAACTAAAACCTATGAAGCACAGATGCTGACGCGCGACACGCAATACGACACGATACGATATTCTGACACGTTAATTCTAAAAAAATTTAGATTTCGATACGTTGAGACACGTTTGAATATTAAATAATATTTTTAATATATACATTATATATTATCGTTCATATTCATTAATTTTAAAAAAATCAAATAAAACAAATTATATCATTAATTTAACAATAAATATTTTCATCAATTTAACAAAAAAAAAAAAATGCTAGTAAAATCTAATGTACACCATTACTGCATCTGCTAATAAAAACAATGCTTGTTAAATTTAGAAATAACTGACCCATTATCTATCTTTCTTCCCGAAACCAAAGGATCTGATTGATTTGGTTAAAAATACCATAAAAGAAATGCGATGCAAGAAAGAGAAGAAGAGAAACCAGGAAAAAAAAAAAAAAAAAAAAAAGAAGGAACTTACCTGCATGAGAAGCGAAAGCAAAGCGATGGCAAAAAATCAGCAAAGCAAAGCATCGTGCTGATTTTAATCAGCAAAGCAAAGCATCGTGCAAAAAATCAGCAAAGCAAAGTATTGCTGATTTTAAGGGATTGAATTAGGGATTTAAGGAAATTAAAATATTTACAAAATTGTCATTTCATATTATTTACACAATTGGCATTTGACCGTGTCTGACACGGTCAAATTCGAGTATCGAATTGGTCAACGTGTTAAAAATTATTGACCGCGTGTCAGACGTGTGTCGAGAGCGTGTCGGTGTCGAACAAGTGTCGAACACCAAGTCTTTCTTCTATTTAAAGTGTTCGTGCTTTCAAGACTAAAACTAATTAGATAAGATTGATAAAAAATCTAATATGTACAGGACCCTACTTGGAATCGTATCATTTAGACTCTGTTTGATATAAATCATGTTCACGAATTATTCTAAACAAATCAATAATGAATTCAATTTATTTTATATTATCTTATTTTAGATTGAAAGCATTGAATAGAATTGAATTCTATCAATTAGACGATACCAAGTGAGAGAATAAGCAAATTAGAATTGAATTGAATTCTGGAAACATTTTGGATATCTAATATAGTGTTAAAGAAGATTAGAAGAGCTGAAAAGAAACAGAGTTTTGCTATACTACTTCAGTTTTTGTTGCTTTCCAGGCTTCTAACCCCATAGCTGGTCCAGATAAAGAGGAAAGTTATTTGAAGCAATAAACATTTTAGAGAAACTACCTATTTCCTTTCCTTCAGTTTTTCAAAAGGAGGATGTGGATGGCCATCCTTTCGGTAAAATCTGCTAGAGTGGCTTATCAAATTTGCATATAATAATAAAAGAAAAACTTTTTGACTTATCAAAACCTTTAACTAACACAACTTTTCCTTAATCAAGATGCCATTCTTAGTTCTGATGCACCAAAATATGAATTAGTTGTCCATTGAAGGTACAAAGAATAATAAAGTTGTATAGCAGGTAGAGACCTACCTAAACATTCAGGGTTTAAGTTTCCTAAGCAGAACTTTCGTGACAAGAGAACCCTTCATATGAGTGGAAATAAGGATGGTGTGACAGTACATAAATGAGGAAATCATTTACCTTAAAATGATAAAACGGTGCATGATAACAGTATGGATGCATCAAAGCAACATATGAAGATCAGCGAGCATGTTAACTACTGATACATGACAGTTTGTAGTAACAACAGAAATATTTACCATCTCATTTTTGTAGAGATACATATTAGTCGTAAAATAAAAATTGCAATTACGCACCCATGACTCAAACCTTGCTTTGTTTGGTATTCTTTTACATGTGTTATATGGCAAACTATTAGTAGTAAAAGCATTCAAAAGGATTAGTTGACATTCGCAATGTCCAGCAAGATGAAAGCTTTGATGTAGCTAACTTGGAATAGAAGAAAATCATGTATGAATTTAGTACTATATTATTAGAATTTATAATATATATATATTAAACGAAAGAGAGAAGAAAAAAAAGGCATTCTACAAAATACTCATGTCTGATGTTTGCACAAATATCTCTACCTACCCTGGCACTCCCATTTTGAGCCCAACTCTCCATCTATGCATTCAGGTGGTGAGTCATTCTACATATATGTCATAATCATGTTATTTTCAACCATGGCTAACAAACCCCAAAACCTTGTGTGAAAACTATGTGGCTTGGCTTTTCTTTATCTTTTATTTGCCTAATTGTAAGTGTTTTCATTTCCATGCTCTGCTGCACTATTTCCTTCCATGAATAAATATTAAATGTATATTTAGTTAAATAAAGTTGAGGGGAAGCCATTGCATGTAGAGTGAGGAAGTTTGGCGGTCTCTTCAAACAACTAGCTCTGGTTTATGGGAAATGATGATATCGCAAGCTAATTATCCTATGGGTAAAAGATGAGAAGGGCTTCCTCAATGGGAAACCAACAGGAATTATGGAGTTCAAAGACTATAATGAATATTTAAACAGTAAGTTAATGCAGTGGGAGTAGCAACACAAACATACACTGCACACTAAAATGCACTTTAATCTAACAAACTAAAAAAATTCCGAACACATTAAATGTGATCAACCAACCAGTAAAGGTTTAGAAGTAACAAAATGAAATCTACTATAGCTATCAAAATTTGTGCTTTCAACTGATCATATTCTCCAAAATCCAATCAGACTAGTTGAAATCAAAAATGACCTATGCAACATGCTAGGAACCAGAAATCAATGCTTAAAAGGAAGTCAAATCATATATAAGTGCTTCATTAAATGCCAGACTAAACATAAATCCAGAATTTCAGGAAGAATTTTATGATTTTAACTAATGTCACGTAGTCTCGAAGATGCAGGGTAAAAGATTATAGAAGCCCAATAAGGGAGTGTGCAGCATCATTTCTACACTGCTCCACCCGAGTGTTAATCACCAACAACTTAAAAAAAATATAATAAGGGACTTACAAAGCAAAGCCAGTAGTTCTCTCTTAGGAGATTGTGCAATCACATAAACTCATCAGCAACAAACAACTATTTGATGCAAAAGAAGAAAAAAAATTCTTGAAGAAAGAATGTTTCTTTATTCCTTTTTGCTTTTGAAGTGTAAGTAAAAAAAAAAAAAACTTGTGTTATTCATGATGCATACGTACAAAGTCAAGTTGTATCACTAGCCACAACTCACTCTTTCTTATTCTTGACAAGCAAAATTTCCCCATCCTGACTAATAATATAATCCAAGAATCCCCTAACATCATCAGCATCCTGAAAAGCCACAGGATTACTAAGATCACTATCCAAATTATACCAAATTCCACCAATCTTTTTCAAAGAAACCCAATGCCTACTCTTCCAAAACCCAGCATACCGTCTGACTTGAACATTAAGAACTATACCAAACAGCTTATTATCACCATCAAGCTCAATTGAAGAAGCCCCATTTCGCCTATCATGCCAAACAACAGTCTTACCTTTCTCTTCAAGGGCAGCGATTAAAACATTGACGTCATAATTTCCAGTGAGGGAATTGTGGTGAGGCTTGAAGACTATAGAAAAGGGTGTCCACCTCTGATTGTTTGGATCATCCAAAATGAGTTTCTCAGCAATTGCATCCAAACTCGCTCTAGTAAACGCCTCTTTTAGCTGAATTAAATTAATGGGTATTCATATTATTGATTAAATTTTGTTGGGTTTTGTGATAATTCAATTATAGTATTTAACAAAAAGAGAAAAAGGTTACCTGGAAGAGATTGTTGAGGGCATGTAAGAGACAAAATTGCAATCTTTGCCTTTCATGATAAATTTGCGGCTTATCATTCTCCATCTCCACCTCTCCTTTCAATAATTTGAAAATTGAATCGCGATTGTTAGAGAAACAACAACTCAAATTAGAGTGGAATTTTCTAGGAGTTTTTTGATTTGTTGTTATGCGTTAAAGAAGAACTTGGTTACCAAGCGAGTTAAGCAGTAGTAGAAACAGACATGGAAACCTGGCGCGTAGTTGACTTCACGAAGACGTCGTTTTACTGATTCAATGGATAGGCAAAGGATTGTAATCCAGTCGAGTCCAAATAATGTTGAACTGGAGCTCCAGACTCGTAATTCGATTCAATCTTAATTAAATTTTCATTTTAAAAATAGAAGTTTGGCTTGAAAAATATTTGATTATCATTAGAAAATAAATTGATATATTTATTGATATTAAATAAGTTTAAATATTTTAAATTTAATATTAAATTAATAAATTAAAATTATATAAAATATTAATATAAATTAAATTAAATATTATAATATTCAAACTCCACTTTTCTCTTAATGAAAAATTATAATCAACTAGAATTCAAATTTATTTTACAAATATAACTCAAAAAATTCACTCATGTTATTTTTATATTCGATAGGATGACTTTATATAAAAGTAAAATATTTATAAATTGATATTCGATAAATTAATAATTTTTATTATTTAATAATTTTTTATAATTTAAATTTAAATTAATATTTATTTAATTATATTTCTTTTAATTAATAAATTTTTTGAATTTCAACTATTTTATTTTAACGCCGTACAATTTCATTGTCTTAAAACGCGGCGTTTCAACTCTGTACTAAACGTAGCTCCTCAACAACGGATGGGAAAATGACGAGTGGATAACACATCCATCCCTCTCTTTTCTTCTTTCTTCTTCTCTCTGACCAAAGCAAGAAAGAAGCTTTGAAAGGTAATGGCAGCCTCCGTAAGAACACCACCGCCAACCTCTCTCTCCTTCTTCTCATCCTCACTCTTTCAAGTCCCTAAATTCATTTCTCTCTCCAAACCCGATTCTTTCAATTCCCAATTTAAGCCTCTCTCAATCTCCTGCCAAGCTGCAACACTCCCAATCCTTTCTTTCACTGGTGAAAAAATTGGAGAAACCTTCTTGGACCTCAAGTCTGCACCTCCCGACACTGCACGCTCCGTCGTTCACCGCGCTATTATCACTGACCAGCAGAACAAGCGCCGTGGTACTGCTTCAACCCTCACTCGCGCTGAAGTTAGAGGTGGTGGCAAAAAACCTTACCAACAAAAGAAAACTGGTCGTGCCCGCCGTGGTTCCACTCGAACCCCTCTCCGTCCCGGCGGAGGAGTCATATTTGGTCCTAAGCCAAGAGATTGGTCCATAAAGATTAACAGAAAGGAAAAAAGATTGGCGATTTCCACAGCATTGTCGAGTGCGACTGAGAGTATGATTTGCGTGGAGGAATTTGGGGAAAAGTTTGAGAAACCGAAGACGAAAGAGTTTATCGCGGCTATGAAAAGGTGGGGATTGGACCCGAAAGAGAAAGTAATGTTTTTGGTGATGGATGTTAGTGATAATGCGGGGTTATCGAGTAGGAATATTGGAACTTTGAGAATGTTGACCCCCAGAACTTTGAATTTGTTTGATATTTTGAATTCTGATAAGATGGTGTTAACACCAGATACTGTAGATTTCTTGAATGGAAGGTATGGAGTGGATGTGGAGGTAGAAAGTGAGGATGATGATGATGAAGTGGAAGAGGTTGAATTGGTACAAGAAGAACAAGAAGGCGGTGAAGGTTAGTTCGCTTGTTTGTTTGGTTTGAACTATGATTGTTATCTTCTTGAGTTGCTCTGAGTTTCAATTACTGTTCACGAGGATCATATGATAGAACCCAATGTATATAACAGTTTCATTTATGTGTGATTAGAGTATCCAACGCAGTTTTGTAATTTCAAAGTTCTAATTCCCCCACCAATGCTATGATAAATTAAGTGAGATTCACACGACTTAAATATGGAGGCAAACAAATGCACATCTTAAACTGGCATGAGCTTATGTTATACATATTAACAGGATTAACAGCTATGGAATTTTTTTATGAATTTCAAATGTTCAACTCATGCTAGATTTTATTGTGATCATCTATTAGTTCTAAGTTGTGTTTCGTTGTATCAGTAACACTGTTTCGAGATGTTTATTAGTAATAATTATATGGCTTTCATCTAAAACATTTTTGCTAATAGTATTATGTTGGTTTGTTCATCACTGATTGCATGGTTTTCTGATGATTCACCTGATTGTAGTGGTGTTTATAGGCAGTTGCTGTATTTGTTATTTTTTTCCCCTTTAATTTAAGGGTGTGATGAATCTTATTTGGTTTCTTCTTGATCTTTGATTTGTAATTCAGGAAGTGAAGCAGATGAGAGTTCTGCTGTAACAGAGTGATAATACAGAGTTTTGTAATCACCTTGACGTAGGATACATGCCAATCCATATCATGGAAAGGAAATCTGTCTGCCTGAACAAACAGTTGATTTATTTGAAGGCTGACTGAATCATATTGCATGATAGTTTTCGGTATATTTTCCATGTATTTGTTTTTTGTATCATTTACCCTGTTATTGTTCCAAGAGTATTGTTTCCTGGTACAATTTCTTATCAGTTTACTCATTTTTCTATCCTGACTGTTCTGCAGTATGGTAATATTATCATCTCTGTATACAAACATAATCCTTGAGCCTTCAATGGCGAAAGCAAGACCCTAGCTTAGCTCAGAGTGAGCATAATAAACTTGAAATTCTTTCAAGCAAGACCCTAGCTAATTTATTTGCCAAAAATCAATGAGCGGGATAAAAATCAATTTTAAACTTAGCATTAGTATAACATAATAATAAAACTGATCAATTATAATTATCAATTAGTAAGGCTGCATAATCATAACATTCTAAATGTAATTCAAACTTTAAAATATATTTACAAATCAATTTTTTAATTGATATTCATTTGCTAATCAAATGAATTCAATATTCATTTGTTCTAAACACTATGTTAATGTCTTTTCAGGAATTACCTCATTTTTACAAAGTTTAGACACGTAACACAGTTATGTTCAGGAATTCTATAACAAAAAAACAGTAACTTCTCTCAGAAGCAATGCAAAGTTGCAAATGACTACTCTTTTCATAGAGCCAACAGAGAATAGGCAAATTGATAATGAATGACAAATCCATGAAGTAATTCATAATGTACAGCATGAAGAGTATTTCTTCAGCAGTAGGTTATTCACCAAGTATGTCAAAGAAATAACAATATTAATTATCAAGCCATTAAGATTTAAGAGGGCTTACCTTTTTAAAACAACACACCTAGAACGTCTACTTCTTTAAAAAAAAAAAAAAAATTATGCCTGATTCAGTGCTTTTAAATTGTAATGTCCAAGATCTTCACTTCTATTTGTTATCAAATATTTACCAAGTTTTGTGGAGTAATGTTTTAACTACGTTGAATGATCACCACTGTAGAGTAACCAAAACTCCACAAATAGCTGATCAAGTATTGGTAATTTTTCTTACTTTTCAAAAGACTGCAAAATTGCCTGCCATGATTATATTGTAGCCATTTAAGTGAAGCCTGGGCAGGATGGCAAATCTTCACACATAGATCAGCTAGCCCGAGCCATAGCTGCACAAAAAAGGGAAAAGAAAATTCACACTCCCTACGCAGGCATTATCCTGTTCAGGTTCAAAGGGACTTTCTCAGCCTGACCTGCTCAAGCCAGTGTTAAAGCAGATACAGGCACCCCTGGTGCGTTTCTTTCATCAATACAATAGCCAAAAAAGGACAAACTTTAGCAAAAAAAGAAAATGTAGCAATTGCTTTATAATTTTTATTATTGCAACACAAACAGAGATAAAATGTCTCCAGGTCCTAACACACTAAACCATCAACTTACCTATATCTTGAAAGTAAAGATGCATATACCTTTCTTCCCCAACCCAGCCATGCATCAGGATTCCAAGGACTTTAGACCAAATCTCTCTACTCATATGATCCTGCAAGAAAATTCCTCGAGATTTCAATACATGTTTTGAGTAAGAAAGTTTCTAGTCCAAATGAATAAAAAATGCTAAGCAATAAAGAAATCGGAAACTAACAATGTTAAATCTGTGGTCTGATGCATAACAAAAACCAATATTAATCATACACAATATTCTTGGCACAAGAATAGCAAGTGATTCTACGCATTTATGATCTTTTACTGCAAATAGAAGTGTGCTATGATCATAGAATAGCAAGGTTGCCATATCATTACCAGCATTAATTCCATGCCACTAGCCAGCAACTTCATGAGAAGAATTGTACACCCTTTGTTTGGATCACAGGTTGCAGTTGTAATTGGAAATGGTTAATGCCTTATTTACTACTTTTGACTATAGTTTCACAAGCAATTGTAAGATTTTTCACTAGTGGTATCTGAATTAGGCCTTTACCTCTCAGAGGATTTAACGTAACTTTCTGGCAGGTAAATTTCTCCACCAACTTCACCATGTAGTTCTCCACTAATGGTTTTCTTAGCAGCCAGGAACTTGGCACTCATTGCGTCCATTCCATGCTGCACAGCTTCCTCTGCACTTCCATAACCATGCTCCTCTGCATACTTCCGCACATCCTCTGTTATCTTCATAGAGCAGAACTTTGGTCCACACATAGAGCAAAAGTGCGCTACTTTGGCACCTTCAAATGGTAGGGTTTCATCATGGAAGGACATTGCAGTCATGGGGTCCAAGGATAAAGCAAACTGGTCCATCCATCTGAACTCAAATCTGGCCTTGCTTAAGGCATCATCCCAGGCTTGAGCGTGAGGGTGACCTTTGGCTAAGTCTGCTGCATGTGCAGCTATCTTATATGAAATAACCCCAGCCTTAACATCATCCCTATTTGGTAATCCTAGATGCTCCTTTGGAGTGACATAACACAGAAGAGCAGTGCCAAGAGCCCCAATGTTGGCAGCACCAATAGCAGAGGTAATGTGATCATACCCAAGAGCAACATCAGTTGTCAGGGGTCCAAGGGTGTAGAAAGGTGCTTCATTGCACCATTCTAGCTGTTTTTGCATGTTCTCAGGGATTTTGTGCATTGGAATATGACCAGGTCCTTCATTCATCACCTGGAAAAGCACATCATATTTTCGGTCACCAAGATATGAAAACAAGCAGTTATTTGTAAACTAGCATAATTGTGACAATAAATATTAAATGATCTACTAAATGAACAAGTGAAAAATTTTTATATCTATTTTTATATTGTATGCATACGTCTCTGATTTATTGGTCCAGAAATTCGTTTTACAGATGTCACAAAATAAACTGCACTTAGCTTCGAAAAGGGCATCATGAAATTTACAAATAAGCTTTATACTAGATTGAGAACATTATATTGCAAGCTTATTTGAACTAAGATATGAAGGAATCATGTAAAACCACAAGGAAAACAAGAAAATTTTACTTGTGAATAATTTCCCCACTTGTTAGGTACTCAATATTGGTTAAGTTATTACCTGTACATCCTTTTCCCATGCTCTACGGGTCAGTTCCCCTTGAGTCAAGAGCTCTGCAAATTGAGCAGTATCATTGGCATCATATATGGCCCAGGTCTCAGCCCATCACCAATAGAGAGGCCACATCATATTGATTACAGATGTCAAGTATGTCATCCCAGTGTCCATAGGCAAAATTCTCCTTGTGATAAGCTAGACACCATTTTGTATGAATTGAACCTCCACGAGAAACAATCCCTGTCATATGTTTTGCAGTTAAAGGTATGTATCGTAGCAGAACACCAGCATGGATTGTGAAATAATCTACACCTTGCTCAGCCTGTTCAATCAATGTGTCTCTAAAAACTTCCCAGCTAAGATTTTCAGCAATTCCATTAACTTTTTCAAGTGCCTGATAGATGGGAACATCCCTACCAGTACAGCAGAGTTTCTTATGATCCATTCACAGGTCTCATGTATGTGGCGACCTGTCGAAAGGTCCATAACAGTGTCAGCACCCCACATGGTTGCCCATTGAACCTTATAAACTTCTTCCTCAATAGAGCTTGCAACAGCAGAATTTCCAATATTAGCATTTACTTTGACCAAAAATTTTCTTCCAACTACCATTGGCTCCAACTCCAGGTGCTTCTTATTGGAAGGTATGATTGCCCGCCCACGAGCAACCTCTGACCTAACGAACTCTGGATCAAGCTTCTCGCGTGAGGCACAATACAACATTTCCTCAGTTACTATTCCCCGCTTTGCATAATACATGTGAGTGTATCTTGGTGGGCCTTGCTTCTCCCGCCTATCAACCCAGTCTTTGCGCAGTTTAGGAAGTCCTGTTTAAACATATCATACAAAAATTTGTGTAACTAAATGAAATAAGCACTCTAACCCAGAAAATATAGCCAGGGAAAAAAATGCTTAGGAAAACTAGGATGAGAAGACATTGAGGAAAACTGGTACAGCGTTAACTAAGCCATTTTATGCAAACTATTTAAATTTCCTCAAATTCTACTGCAAAGAGAATAAAACTACATTGCAAAGACTTACTATGCGACTGTCCCCCTGTTGAAGCAAACAAGAGGGTATAGACCATCATGAGGTTATGTTAACGTGTATCAATAAATTTATAAAATCACAGATTGGTAAAAGAAAATGAATGGACCAACCTAAACGCTACTAAAATCAGAACTACAATATACAAAAGAAAAACAAAAATTATAACATCATGCAAACCAAAAAAAAAAGAATTACAAATAGCATTCAACTCATTAAAATAAAATGTTAATACTTGAAAAAGAATCAATCATTAAATACCTAATGGGGGACTGATGTTTTGAGGACCACTGGTATCATAATTATCAAAACAAGGTTCATTCCCAGACAAGTGGACCCTTCTAAAAGGAATTTGAGTACATGACCAGATTCTTCATGAACAACTTCCCTGTAATTAATTAATCATATATAAAATCACTTCTAAACACTTTAAATATATGAAATAGTTATGAAAAGAAAAAGAGAAACCAACCTGAATTCTTTGGTGCTCTTAGGGAAACACTGTTCAAAAGAAGGAAGAGGAAGGAAATCAGGAGAAGAAGGATCAACAGTATGCTTCGTCTTCTGCTTAATTTTATCAGAATTGGTTGTTGGAGGATCAAAGGTTAAGGTAGCTTTGGGAGCTAGAAAACGAGGAGATAATTCCTTCTTAAAACACCGGCCAGCCACCAGTAAATCAAACGGCGGCAAGAAAGAAGTCGTCGGAAACTTGTTACGAGAAGAAGAAATGTCGGCATTTTGCACAGAGCAGAGGTGAAACTGTTAGCTTGCACCGACGCCATTGGATTGAATTTAAATTTTGAGAAGAGCGAAAAAATAGAAAGTTGAGAGAAGAGAAGAGAAGATTGAGGAGATAACAACTGTAGAAACGAACACCAAAGCCATGACAATAGAGTGGGAAATCTCCAGTCCTCTGCAAACAGGGTGTTCTGATTTATCTTCTATAAGAATGAAGATGAGAATTTTTTTTTTTTTTTTCATTAGGGAGAATGGAGCGGAAATAGAGAGTGTATTCCTCGTTTCCGTGGAGATCCTCATCCTGTCCCGTGGATCCGTTATTATATTTAATTAATTATTATATTTATTTAATTATTTCTTATATAAAATTATATTAATTAATAACATATATATATATATATATATATATATATATATATATATATATATATATATATAAGAAATAATTTATTCAATAAATAATTTTTATTAAATTATTAGAGTTTATTAAAAATATTTATCAGATTAAATTTGTTCAAATATTTATATTTTAATATATACTGAATTTTTAATGTTTTATTAAAAAATATTACTGAATATTTTTGATATATTAAAATATTTATATTTTAATTATATTTGATTGATATTTTGTGTGTTTGAATTTATTAATATTTTCTAAATAAATTTTTTTATATTTTTAATTATTATTTATAAATTTTATAAATATAAATAAATTTAGTAATATAAAATTTAAACGGAAAACGAGAATTTTCGTGGAGATTCGAATGAGAATCTCCATAAAAATAATAATGATGACTAAATTATTCTCATATATAAAATAAAAATAAAAATGAAGATTTTCTATTAAAGCGAAGGTGGGGATGAAAATAGTTCCCGTCCCTTCCCATTGCCATCCCTGCCCCAAGGAAAGGTTGGTTCACGGAGTCTGACTTACGTAGAAAAAGCTACTCAAAAAATGAAGGCTTACGTGGATTATGTATCTGTTTCTCTAAAATCTGAACTTGTTTTTAGGCGTGCACCGAAATTCTGAATTTTGATATAAATTTTAATTTTTGTTAGCATTATTTTTTCTTTTCCAAATTTATGTATCATTCGCTGTATGTTATAAAATTATATTAAATTATTATTATATTTTTAAAAATATTAATTATTATTTTTATTATTATACTAAATAAAAATATAATAATAACACTTTTAATTATAATGTAATATATTTACACACATTATATAAGAGATAAATAATTTAATATACTAAAATAAATATATCATTTACAAAGTAAATTATAATAAAATTATATAGTAATTAAATTAATATTATATAATATAAATAAGTACATGCTTTTTAAAAAATTTATCACTAAAGGATTGAAATTATAATAGAGAATCCAAAAAAAAAATATTATTATTATTATTATATATTCAAAGAAATAATTAATAGATTTTTTTTAATTTATTAATTTAAAATTTAACTTAAATATACATTAACCATAAATATATATTATCCTAAATAATAAAATCAAAATCGATTCCTTCTCTCTAATGCTAAAAAAAAAAACTTAAAATTATCAAAATATAAATATATCAAATAATTACAAGGTTCATATACATATAATAATTATATTTAATAATATTATATTATTATATTATATTAATAAATATTATATTATTAAATTTAAATATTTAGCTTTTTAATTAATGAAATTAATTGAAATCAGATTATAAAATTGACGAGATGGCAAAATACAATAAATCCTTTCTCCGAATTTTAAAATCGTATACATAGCCTGGCTATATCACCGTTCATAACATATGTTATTCAATACTAACACCCTGTTTGATTTTTTAACTGTTCGTCGGTAACTGTTAACTATTTCGTTTAATAATTATTAAGAATAAATATTAATATTTATTTTTTTATTTAAATATTATATTTAGAAAATAATTTAATCTTTTTAATTAAAAAAAATATTAATCAACACCCACTAAATAGTAGAATACTACACTAGTGCTTCTTTTTCTTTAGATGTGATCCTTGCACAGGTCAAGCATTTCTTGTATTTTTTCTATAGCAAAGAGACATACAAGTTGTAACTTATTTTCAGAAAGCAACACTCCTAACAAAAATATCAATGTCAAATCATCCAAGCACTCTTCAGGTTTCTTGATATGAATACATATTTTTTTATCATTTAAATCTGAAGCCTGATAATTGGCCAATGCAAATTCCATTATCTACATAAAAATTTGGAGTGGCATTTATTTTTCAATACCAGCCGTAAAGCAAAAATATAGACAATCAAACCAACCTTGTTGACATCTCTGGGCAAGGACAGGAGAAATTTGGCAAATCAACCAGTTACTATAATTTCACCATTTTTAATGTGCCCAATCAACAATCGCCTGACCTCACCCAACAACTCGATACAAATAATCAAAAGTATTTAGATATAAATAGTAATATTCCTGAGAAACTATGCACAATGTTTGCACAAAATTTTTATGAACCAACATTATCTAGAATACTATATATTTCACTGAAATAATCACGTATACAGCTGAATAACAGTTACAAAAACTGTACCGACTCTATAGCCAATATAGCACAATTTCACAGACCAACCTGCAGGAATCATGGGTAATGTTAAGCTGGTAACAGACCTCAGAAGGCTCTGGAAGAAGTAAATCTTCAGCTTTCCCACACTTGGCATAGTTCTAGGTTGTTAAATACCAAAGTGAAACCAAAATTTACCTCATTGAAATATACAATGCTGTGAGGGTGAGATCAAGCCAACAACAAAGTTGTGTTGGTATGAAGAGCTACAATGCTAAATCTGCATTTTTGTTCAACATTGGAGCTGAATGTGGAATTGTTGCTATTACAAGCCAGCCTGCATTGGGAGAAGGGACTCTTGCTTGCCTCTAACAAAGATTGAAAGCTCTTTAGGTGTAACCACCAATTTCAACCACTCTTGTAGCTCCTCACCTTCTACTTTCTCTTTTTCTGAACCAACAAATAAAAAAAAAATAATAACAGATGTTAGAACAGGACAGAAATTGTGGGTGGCAACTCTTACAAGGACGAATAAATTTAAGCTAATCCTTCTATACAAATATGGGGATATATATCCTTCATCCACCTTCGTGAATTCATTTGCAAACTGGACCAGAGATAAGGACACTTGAATGGCAAATATACAAGGAGGGAGAGGATCTAAGATCTGATAATCAAAGCTATGCAACTTATACAACACAATTGAGGAAAATAAACATAATATACAAAGAAACACAAAATAAAACAGCCAAAACCAGGACATTACCTTCCAGATGGGCACCCAGGCCTTCCAAGACGGTAGGATTAGCACGAATAACAGACAGTGCTACATCTAAGGCCGATTGCAACAATGCTTTCACCTCTGTTTGAACAAGATCAACAAGATGGCCCTGTCGTATTCAATTTTGGTCAGTCGTTAAGCAAACTATGCAGAACGAAAGAAAATAAACGTTGAAAAACTCAGGACCTGATCCCTTCCCCATGGAACAGCTCCAGAGTCATCCATTCCACCTCCAGAAAGCGTTGCTAAAGACACAGGTCCTATTGTCTGATTAAGACCATATTCTGCTACTGCCTTGTATGCCATGTCAGTAGCTCGACGTATATCATCCAGTGCACCCGTTGAGACACGACCTGAATACACAACTTCTTCGGCTGCACGTCCTCCAAGAAGAGTAACCAAGCGACCACGCAACTCATCAATGAACAGCAAATATCTATCCTCATTCGTTGGAGGTGTATAAGTAAAGCCCAATGCCCCTCCTGACCTTGGTAATATGCTCAATTTCTGATGACACGAACAAGCATCAGTGCTACTGTATATTCATTTTACGCAGACTATCATAATGGAAATGAAGTTCCATTATTTGATATTGTATGTACTGAAGGACACCACAAAATTCCATACAGCAATTTAGTATTCCCATTATTAATATCAGACCAGTTTTAAACGTCCTTTAATTTTCATGTGTAATTTTTTGTGTAGGATAGGTAAAAATATCAGATCATTGGAATTCAATCTATTGAATTTAATAAAATTTGCACCCCACAAACTTCTGTTCATGTAAAACATCTCATTTACAGGCTATGCATGCTGTAACCAATAAGACATCAGGATACTGATAAATCACTATGATTTTTTGGGCTCAAATCATTCCCTTGATACACATGATACAAGTATGACATGTAATTTGCCCATCACATCTTCAATAAATGCAGCTTCACTATTCTTGACTTCAATCCAATCAACTAACAGAAAGAGAAATTACGGAAAAAAGAGTATGAAGAGTTTTACCTCAACTCGTGGTTGTCCAGGAAGGAGATTAGCAACAGCAGTACCTACTACTGCATGACCAGCTTCATGACGTGCAACCACAGCCCTCTCACTTCCTTGTAACTTGGCAGACTTTTTCTCTATGCCCTATGATTAAAAGCAATTTGGTTCAGTTCATCATTTACCTTGTAGTTCTAATATTTACAGTTCAGTCGTGATTTTTTTTTTCACTATAACTGAAGAAAAATTCAATTAAAGGTCAGCAAAGGGATACCAAACCATGTACACAGGGTTCATAAGAGCAAAATATGTCTTCTGTACAAGACAACCCCCAGGGAAAAAAAATTCCTATACAACATGACAAAGTTATCAAGCATAATCATAGCCGGTGTACAGTATGTCAAAATTACTAGTCGAAAGTCAAGTCTTTGACCATGGAGAGTGCCAATTTTCTCCCTCTAAAAAACTTTCCCACTCCAGCATTACCCAGGAGTGAAGGAAATATCTTTGGTATCTCAATCCCTAAGGCCATAAAACTCGAGAGCGCAACAAGAATGCACTCAATTAAAAGCAAGAAAATGGAAGAAATATACATTAAAACCACAGAATAACGGGTACAATAAACATAGAAAGTGCTGTAACACACAAGCCATCATCTTATAAAATATAAAGATTATATTCAAGTCAAACAAGCAGCAGGAAATCAAATCTTGAGGATTTCATCCAAAGAAAACATCAGAACTGACTTGATGAATACCAGGAGATTGCAAAAGAACAGGTCTAAGTATCGAAACATTCCAAAATCAAGCTTTAAATTCAGCATAGGTTTCAGGGCCACTTGGGAGTTGGGAAATTAATAATTCTGTTGAATAAGCATCAGGCTTATTTTATGTTAGTTAGATCTGAAACAGTTGGTTTATTTTTAATTATATTTACTGCATCTGCTAAATTAATTAATAGTCTCAGGTTGAGTTTATTGTCAATGAATGATTATTAGCCAATGCTTCCTCAACAGAATTGTTTGGATTTTAAATCACCAACCAAAAAAGAACAAAACCCTATGACAAGAACTTAAAAACATCAATGAACGAAAGGAAGGATAACCAACACTCATCTCCCATACAGAGAGAGAGAGAGAGAGAGAGAGAGAGTTACAGCTATTGACCGCTCAACTGCATGAATGAAATCAATTTTCTCCACCACTACTTTGTTTTTTCTTCCAGCCAATAAAGCAGCTTCATTTACCAGATTAGCAAGATCAGCACTGCAAAAGTTAAAAATGGAAAATTTCACTCCTGATATTTTAGCTAAAGTTGGAAGATTGAAAATCAAGTAATCAAGAGGTACATTACCCAGTGAAACCAGTAGTCATAGATGCAATGTCACCAAGGTCAATATTTTCTCCAAGAGGAAGTTCTTTCTTGGAAACATGCACTTTCAAAATGGCTTCTCTTCCATTCCTATCAGGTGTTTCCACCTAAAGACCAAATGGAACAAATTTCTGAGCCATCAACATAAGTAGAACTAGCTAATGTGCCAAATCATGCCATTCCAAAATGTGAACAAGCACAAACCATAACCACACGATCAAATCTTCCTGGTCGGCGAAGTGCAGGATCTAAAACGTCTGATCTATTTGTTGCACCAAGAACAATTACAGCAGAGCTGCTATCAAACCCGTCCATTTCCTGATATGAATTTTCAAACATTTTGCTTCCATACTGAAAAACAAAGGAATGAAATTAAAAGACTACAGAACAAGGAAATTTACAGTGAGCAACTGATTCAAAGTTTGCTCCCGTTCATCATTGCTGACAATGCGAAATTTTCCATCACGACTTTTTGCTACAGCATCTATCTGCATAAAAGAAAAAATTTGACTCGATATTGAGAAATCTTAGCATTGAACATGGCTACCTAACTTGATAACCATTCCTGAAATTTTACCTCATCAATAAATACTATAGACGGTGCCTCCTTCTTTGCCCGGGCAAAGAGATCTCTCACACGGGAGGCACCCATGCCAACATACAACTCTACAAATTCACTTGCAGAACAACTGATGAACGGCACTTCAGCTTCTCCAGCAACAGCCTTTGCTAGAAGAGTTTTACCAGTCCCAGGAAGACCTACCTGTAAGAGAGGCAAAATGATATTTATATGCATTTAATATGTATATACTCCAGAATCTAGTAAACCATCATATCATCTTTCAACACAATCGGAATACGAGCAATTGATTGGAATAAAATAAAATTCAGGAAACGACACATCCAAATCAATATCATGTAGTAGTATAGCATGAACTGTAACCATTCTACGATCTAGTGCAAGTAAATAAGACCATAAAGAATGGAACATAAATGTGTTTAGCATCAAAAGAATGGAGATTTCTAACTATGAATATCTCCTAGTTGTCAAAATGTTGATGGTAGACCTTCATAAATTCAAGAAACAATAAATGTGTGGCTACGTTTTGTACGCCTACCAAGAGAACACCACGAGGCGGCCGAGCACCAAGTCTTATATACCTATCTGGATTCCTGAGAAACTCCTGCACAGCAAACATCAGCAAAATATGACCATTTTCTAATTAGTAGGAAAGATTTGAGACATCATCTAGGACAAAATGATCCAGTAGGGGTAACAAATAGAGCTAAGACCACCATACCACTATCTCTTCCAGCTCTTCTTTAGCCTCATCCACACCAGCAACATCAGCAAAAGTAATTGTTTCCCCTTGCTCAGACACTTTTGCAACTCCAGAACCCCCAGACTTGCGGTTCCTAATTTGACCAGCTGAATGCTGCATCACAGACTTGTATAAACTCAGGACCTTACTTAATTGCATTAGCTTCAAAGCAAGCAAGAGGCAGAATAGTTTGCACCTGAGAAAAGCTAACAGGGAAACGGTGAAGAAGCCCTGCAAGCACAGCCACATAGAACAAAGCTATCTGCGCAGAACAAATGAATTCATAAATATAAAAGTTCATGTGAGACACAAACAACGGACCAACACTGCTTCTAACTTTTAAACATAACCTATTTATTCCTTGCAACTGATCAAAACATGAGAGGTGCATATATGAATTCAGTCATTAACCCCAAAATAAATGAATTCGGTCATTAACCCCAAAATAAAGTTAAGATAATAAATGGCAAAACATGAAAGAATGCACAACAGTGAAATTGACACAGAAGCAAAGAGAAAGCCATGAAACGAAACAATGGCAAATCAAGCAAACAAGTCAACACAAACAATGACAAGAATGTTCAAAGTGATGTTTATTCTCAAGGTAGGTTCACAATGCCAATCGGATGATCCAGTTAAGATATATTTCAAATGCTACAATGAATCAATAATCAGTATCCATTTTTTTAGGAATTACTTTAAATGCCTAGTGCCTCCAGGCAAACAAAGTATCCTACGTTGAAATTCCACATGTCTTAACACTAAAACATTGTTCTCGATCACCTTGGTGGTCTATTCAATTATTTATGTAATTTGTTTGCTAGCCTACACTCAGTAATCCAGTAATCCATTTAAACCCATTGTTTGATTAAACAATGCAAAGGACTAGCTTCCCATAATTATGCTCAAAGTCAGCTAAATAACTTCAAAAAGTAAAGATGATGAATTTACATAATCACTGATACTTCAGCTTCTTGAAATCATAAAAACCAAACCACCAAACAAAACTCACCAAAGCGGAGTTCAAGAATCCCCCAGACCTCTTATCTGGGGATCCAAACTCCACCTGATTGTCGAGCATTTTCTCATAAGGAGTCTTGATATCACTGGGTCTAGTAGTTGTATACACAATCCTTTTAGTAGTGGGTGCAACACTCCTTAACAAAGACTCTGACTCCTGAAACTTACTACTAACCAATTCACTACTACTCTCCTGATAAACACTCCCCTCATTTTTCAATTTGAACATAATATGTACACCATCAACCTCCACTTTCTGCACTTGATTACTATTAATCTTGCTCAAAAACTCACTATACGGCACACTAATAAAAGTCGTCGGTTGCCTTGGCTCCGACCCAGGCAAAGGTATTCCAGGGCGGAGCAACCGCATAACA
>CANXYC010694416.1:0-10375 GCA_948193065.1 Aleurites moluccanus
ATATAGGCATGAAAGAAATCATAAACTTTACTTGAAGGAAACATGGTTCTAATAATAAATTGGCTATATCAAATCATGTCAAAATTCAAATCATGGTTCATATTTAGAACATAGAATGCCTACAAAGAATGGCATTATCAAATCTCATATGGTAGAAGTGATCTCATATCATAACATACGTATCGGTAGCCTTGCTACCTTAACGTGCACACATGCTTAGCCAGGCATGCGCCTAGAGCTCATGGCCCCCTCTATGTGGAACACTGATAAAAACCCTATCAACTGTGCTCCTAAAGTGCACAATAGACCAATGAATTTACTCTCATTGGGAAGAGTGTTCTATCCATGGGTCATGGGTTTCAATCTCATAGGAAATATATTGGTCGCAAGACTTTCATCATATAACATCATTCAAATCAGGTTCACAAGCAAGAAACATATGAACTTGATCCAAGAAGATTGATAAAGCCATTCACAGTATACAAGTATATATATATATATATATATATACAATAGGATAATCAAATATAAGAATACTTTGGTCATTTTAATTTCAAAGAACAATAATCAAATGTGATGTTCATACTTACCTCTTACACAAATTTCTCTAAAATTCCTCTTTAGAAATCTGCTCACTTTAATTCCTTAATCAATTCAAATTTCTCCTCCTATGAAATTTTCCAAGTATACAAAATTAGGGTTTCTCTAAACCAATAATATTCAACATGATTTCCTATTAATTAATTCTCTTAGAATCTCTATTCTTAATTCCCAACAATAATTTCATCTATCTTTTAAAGAAAAATCTGCAATAAATTTTTCGGAGTTACTGTTCATGACAGTCTCACCAAACTGATTTCTCCCACATTAATTACCATTAATGATTTTAGATCACTTGTAATAAATTCTATATAACCAATATAAATTTTCCTAACCCATAAACTTAAATAAATCCAAAGAAAATAGCTTGAGAAGAAAATTTACCTTATTTTCCTCAACACTGAAATTTCTGAGATTACTACTCAAATATGATGATTTCTGCCTTAATACTGAATAATCTAGAAGTCTAATGCATTAATTTGAGTATTAATGCCTTAGAATATAAAACGGAACTAATCTAACAAAAAGACTGAATTTACGAAAGAAAGAAAGAAGGGAAAAAAATCATGAGATAACGCTACTGGGGTTGCTGGGTTTAAATAAACTCTACCCAAAAACATGCTGGCCAGCTGACCATTCCCTGCTTGCACGTCCTAGCTCGCCAAATCGATCCGGCAATGCAACTTCACTATTCCAGCTCGCATATCCCACCTCGCCAAACTCTCCTCGCGAGTTCTTCTTCGCGAACTCTTCCTCGCATATACCACCTCGGCAATGCTTCTTTGCCTCTTCGCTTCTTCGTGAACTGCCACTTAGCACCTTCCCTCTTTGCATAATGCCTCCTCGCATAATGCCACCTCGCCTTATCCTCTTCGCCAAATCCTCTTCGCCAAAGCTCTTCGCCAATCTCTCTTCGCCAACTTCCTCTTCGTGAATTGCCACTTCGACAAACTTACCTCTCCTCTTGGCCATTTCGTCACTTAGCAAAATGCCTCCTCTCATTTTGCTGGCTCGCCATAACAAAATTCCTCTAAATTAAAACCCTGCCTGGACATCTCACACTTAGCCAGCTCGCAAATGAGCTACAAATATCCAAACTTACTAATTCTTTTTATCACTTAAAATCAACATATAGGGGCACAACATATCAAAATTTCAAATCAAAAGGACTAACACACAGACCATGGTGACTCCCTAAATATCTCCC
The DNA here is from genome assembly GCA_948193065.1 of Aleurites moluccanus. Classification (NCBI taxonomy): domain Eukaryota; kingdom Viridiplantae; phylum Streptophyta; class Magnoliopsida; order Malpighiales; family Euphorbiaceae; genus Aleurites; species Aleurites moluccanus. Next base: position 1,808 of record CANXYC010694416.1, read on the forward strand.
AGACTTGCTGCCTTAGAATCTCTCTGGATAGGTTTGATAAAACCCATTTTACACTGAGATAAACTTATCCAAAAATTCTAAAATTTTACAATCATCTTCACAGCACACAAAGAAACATTTTTCATGTTCATACCTTTAGCTAATTCTATCTCAGTCATTCCCAGTAATTTCAAACAGGCACTGCATTCCTGTAGCAACACTCAATGAGACCAGCCTTGCTCAAATAGACACAACTCATCACATACACAGAATTTTGCCAAATTATTTTACAGAATTATAATCAAGACATAAACTCATAAATTTCATGTTTTACACTTTACCAATTTATGTCTTTAAGTTCATGCAATTATCATCACAAAATCTTGCAGCATCAAAAATCAGAAATTCCTGAAATTCTCAACATTCAGATCTGAAAGTAATAAATTCTCCAAACATGCAAAATCAATAAAAATACTACAAAATGGCAGATATTACATAATGTTGAGTCTTTTCCTTATGCAAATTGACTACTTTTTCGATCCATTATCAGTGATGATTTCGAAAGGTAGCACAAACAGCTGAACGATGTTTGTCTGGATGAAGTATGCTTTATTTTATAATTCAATGCCTAATAATGGTTCTGTTTCTATTCACCTTGTCAAGTAGTCTATAGCCATCAAGATATCTAGTTAAAGATGTTTCCAGTGATGTCCATGCCCAAAGAGTAAATGATTTGCAGTTGAATGTTAAATAGCCGAAGAATGATTTTAGAGCTTTTATATGGATCTAATAGTTATTGTCAACATTTGGCATGATCTTTACTACCATGAAGTTGTCTTATGTAACATATCACCATTTGGGATGAAAGTTGACTCAAAAGTTCTTTTGTTCAATCTAATTGCCCCTTCTATTATGAATTTTGTACCTTTTCCCATCCACAAGATGGATCTAAGCTTGATTACAACCTACATGGAGGTTGGTCGAAGAGACCATCATAGAACCAAACATGTGGTCTTTCGACAGGGGAAGGGAAATCATCCTTTGGGAAGATTTGCTCAAACATATGAACTTTTTCATCATTCTTTAGAGTTGGTATTATTTTGGTTAAACTTGAAGGCTCGATGATAAGCTTGATGAAGAAAATCTTCGCTCCATGTGATTATATCCTTATATGAGACAACTGGATTATTCTTGTCTGACAACGTCAGTGTTTTTCCTTTATGCCAAAATTTATTAACTCTATTGCCTTTTCCTCTTCTTTCTTCTCTCATTCTCTCTTTTTTATTATTCTTATAATTATTTATTTATTCCTTCAAATTGGACTGAATATAAAACAATCAAAATGAAGGAGGAAGATATGAGCATGTAAGAACTCAAACTTTCATTTACCATCATCCATAATGAAATGCAAAATGAAAAAAGGACCAGGACGGTCGATTACAAACTAAAAAAGGTAAAGATAGAATAGGACTCAATGGACTCAAACTCTAACTCATGCTTGGGTTGGACTCTAACTTGGACTCATCCTCAAATAGGTTGGACTAGCTCGACTTAAACTTCACCAAAAACTATGCTAGCTGGGCTTTGGTTGGTGTAACACCCCAGCTGACAGAACAGTAGATAGTAGACAATATGAATATATTGGATTATTGTAATGGATATAATATTGACTTAAGCATGAATAGGCTCAATCAATTACTGAAATATATAGAGAATGGTAGAGTGTAACACTCAGGAATTTTTGAACTTCAGTTGGGTCACTTTTGTGACACTATCTGGGAAAGTATCGGTGTTAATTATACTGCTGGGGAAAGTAACAGTCCAACTAATTTAAGAATTTCTGACCTAGACCTTGGGGGATTAAGTTAGTTAATTTTATGTGAAATTATGGTGAAAAGATAGAATGAAAAAACCTTTGGGAATACTGAAATTTTAAAGAGTGGCAAAATCGTAATTTATGGCAACTTTGGAGGTAATTTTAAAAATCCACTGTCTGCGATCCATAACCATTTTTAATAAATAGAGCAGCTCAAAATAAGTATTTTCATTTCCTACACTGAAGGTTCATTCTTAATAGAATGAACAAAATAAATTACAAAAAGTGAATCGGGTAAAAGTGTGATTAAGGAAAGTATAAAGTCTTATTTGCAAAATTAAAAAAATTTGGCTTATAAAAAGCCCATTCTAGACTCTTCCACACTATTTCTTCTTCTTACCCTCTTCACCTCCATGGCTAGACACCATTCAAGCAAATTTAGCTTGATTTTTGTCAAAATTTTCAAGAAAATTTCAAGGAAAACTTAAACCCAAACCTAATTCTAACTATTTCCATCAAAATTCCCCAAATAAATCAAAGAATTTGGAGTTCTTCATCACCATGGTTTTGGCTATTTCATCCTAAAGAGATAAGGCTCCTAAAGTTTAGTTTTTAATTGAATTTAAGAGTATTATAGTTTAATTACATAGATAATTGATTGATTTGAGCTATGGAAGATGATGATAAACTGGGGTTTATATGGATTCTAAAATCTGATTGAGGCAATAATTTGTAGCTAGTATTCCAAATTTTAATGAATGAATTTGAGGATGGTTAAAACATGAAAGTTGTAGATAAATATGTTAAATTAATGTATGAAAAAGTAATTGATGAAATTCAAAGTGCGGAGAGAGTAATTGAACAAAAATTGTGACTAGCCAGAATTAGGTTTTCTATAATTTTTCTACTATATTTTAATTATTTAGAATGATAGAGATAGAATTAGAAGAAGTGTTAAACATAAATAATGTTCATTTATGTCTTATATATAGGTATGTAAAATTATTTTTTGATTGGATTTGTTATTTATGAGATATTGAGCCATAAGTGTAGACTGCCATAATTGACTAATAAACATAATATAGGTTACAAATTTCTAATGATATGAGGACTTTAGTTTATGAATTAAGGAAAGTGGTAAAAAATAAAAATGTTTATTTATATGTAATATAAATTATTGTAAAATTGTTTTGAAATTGGTTAAACACGGAATTAATTATAGGTATAGAAATATAGTATGTTCGGATAGAGATTTTAGAATAGTAGTTTAATTTTGAAAATTTATTAATAATTGTACAATGATCCAAATAATCTGAAATTTGGATATGTTATAATATTATATGTCTATTGTTAATATGAAAAATAATTATAGTAATTGGTTAAGTATAGATTGAGATGTAGATAATATAGTACAGACTGTCATAATAAAATTGCAGGCAGAATACAGGGCAGCAGGGCTAGTTGTAAGACTAAGTTTAAATTGATACCATAAATTGTATTGTAATGGGTTTAATATGAATTTTGGATTATTAGAAGATTATATGTTAAGTTTAATTAGGAATAATAAGTAAAGCAATTGGATAAGTATAGAAAAAGTTATGCTAAACAGAACACAACCTGCCAGTAAGGATTTCCATATAGGTAGAATTTAGAAATTTGGGGATTTTTGGAAATTTCTTTAATACATGTATAATTAATGTAATTTTATGTTAAATTAGTATCTCAATTTATATTAATTGGATATGTAGAGTCAAGGAAGAATAAAATACATGATGAGTACTATAAGTGTTAATGCTATGGAACACGAAGAAAAGAATTGGAAATATATAAGTCATAAACTAAGGTGTGTTAACTATATATCTTTAAGCATATTCTTTGCCATACCATGATTCATTGAATCCATATAAACTTTATTCCTTAATGACTAAATGATTCTTGCTATAATTATTGATAAGCCAAACCTAAGTTGAAAATCATTGCTATTAAACTTTTATTGAAGTTGAATTGCCTATCGAATTGTTTACTCCAATTTGTGATATGAATTTGATTGAATTCACACTATGATGACCTAATGATAATGCACACCAGATGTTCACCTATATATATCACAATGAATATGATTGATTATCTACCTTTGTACCAAAAATTGAAACCAATTATATATTTATCGAAGATATAGACATGTTAATTGATATGTATTGATTCTTTTGATAATAAGCCATATGTGTATAGCCATTGAATGATCCTTGCACTTTTATATTTTCACATGAGTACTTGAAATTGTTATTGTTCCTAATAACCTATTATACATGTAGACTTAGCAGAGCTTTCTCACCTACAGTGTAGCAGATAAATACCATCGGCAATGTGCATATTGTTTATTTAGAACCCTAGCTGGGAAGGGTTAACTATCCTAGCCATAAGTGCTTGATCAGCCTTATGTACATGATATGAGATTGATATGAGTTATACGTGTTCATGATCCATTATCTGTCTTCTCTACATATTTCTACATGAGATGCTTATGACACCCTTATCTTATATTACTTACCCTTGATATTCACTTCGTTGACTAATGTTATTTACCATTATTTTCATTGTTATCTTTTCCATACATCCAAGGGCATTTGGTGTGTAGATCACTAAACTTTGATATGCAATTTGATAACCTTTATTTATTTCTCATAATCGACATTATCTAAATTCTTATTGTACATCTTATATGTTATTTAGCTCCTTAGTTTGATGTTTAATTATGTATATTAACTCATTGAGTATTTTTATACTCATTCTATAGTTTATCATTTTACAGGTGTAAAATTAAGATGTCTATATCTAAGTCATTCTTTCTTCGACTTGAAAAATCCAGTGCTTCAAGGTAGTGATTAAATATTAAAAAATCATATGTATAAATCTCTAGAGCTCCATGGTACTGTATATAGATAGATTAATGATGTAAAAATATTATATGAATATTTACTAATAACAGCCGATGTGATGGATATTAATCGTAGTATAGGAAATATTTAATGGCAAATAATGATTAAATTAATGACAAAGATAATGATACTAAAATAATAAGTTTATAATGTAACGTGACATAAGAAAAACAAGAAAAAATATATGTACTTAGAAGTGCCATGAATGTCTATTGAATTATGCAGTTGAGGGTATAAGGATGGCAAATTATTGGGAGTGTAAAAAAAATATTTTTTGTGCAGGCCGTGTAAATTTTGAAAGACTCGATTTTGGGTCGGGAATAGCATTAAAAATACAAAGGAGACTCTGTTAAAATTTTTGTAAAGTTAATAAGTAATAAATGGGTTAAGTATGATTGGTTAATGACTTACATGTTTAAAGGGTTCTACGGGTTTCTGGTGACCTTAGGTCTACCAGTGCCCTAGGACCGTAATGTCCCTAAAATGGGACGTGACAAATGGTTGGTGGAATAAAGTGAGGTGAGGGATTAGGCTGCTAATCTGGGTTTTAGTTTTCGAGGAAAAATATCATTGTTATCCACCAAGTCTTGGATTCGATGTTTTAGAACCTTGCACATGTCTATTTTGTGATTGGTGCTTTGGTGGTACTCATAATATTCGTTCTCATTCTAATTTCTTAATAAAGGATTTGGAGGTGCCCTAGGCTCTAAAGGTATTATCAATTTTGACTTCAAAGCCTTCTTATACACCACATTCAAAGGCAGGCTAAGGTTAGTAAACGTTCTTTTCTCCTATCTCATTGGTGAGTGGTTGGAAATGGTAGCTACTTTCCCACCTTTCTTAGTGGGGTTGTTAGAATTAGGAGTGTTGGTGTTGGTCCTGTATCTTGAACTTGAAGTAGAGGACTCATCATTAATTTGTCCACTTTGGATCAAATCCTCTATTTTAGTAGTTGTGCTAATAAGAGCCTTAAAGTCTGACAAGTACTGGGTTCGGGGATGGGTTTGTAAACAGGAAGAAGATTTTTGTTAATGATGTCAATTTGCTCTTATTCAATAGGTTTGTTTACCATCTAAGCAAATTTTGCTCTCCATCTGGTCAAGAAAGTCCAGAAAGACTCCTTTTGTTATTGTTTAGTGGTTTCTAAGTCCCTTCAGGTGATATCTACCTCAATATTATAATGATACTGCTTGACAAAAGCATTGCAAATATCATCCCAAGTTTTCTTGAAATTTGTGTCCAAGTCCAAAAACCATCTCATTGCAGCACCAATGAGGGAATGTTGGAACAATTAAGCAATGAGCTTATTGTCTACCCTTAAAAGATTCATTGTCCCCACATACATCTTTAAGTGAGTCTTAGGGTAGGAGGTGTCATCAAATGTATCCATATTAGGCATTTTGAACTTTGATGGAACTCTAACATTAGGAAACAGGGCCAGAGTATCAACATCGATCATATCATCATGCCTCCTAATATTTTTGAGAGCCTTTTTTATAGCTTCAAGTTTTTTTTATCAATTTTTCAATATTAGGTTGATTGGGATCTTCTCCTCCTTGAAAAATATTTGAAGAGGATGCATGGTTAGTATGAGAGTAAAGGTAACAGTTGGTGACGGTCTCGCAGTCTCGATAGCTTTCCCACTATTTGTTAGAACAACAATAGGGTAGACTTAGGTGGAGGCATTGTGGCTCAGGTTGGACTAATTGGTAGTCGAGTTTCGACCAATCATCTCTTTTACTTCTTGTATGGTGGATTGGCATTGCTGATTTAAAGCTTCAACAAAAATGTTATGTTGAGCTTTTAAAGTAGACTGGAAAGTGTCCTATTGTCCTTTGAGGAGATCAGCAAGAAGTGCATTTATGGTATCCATTGTAGTCTCAGTTTCTTTGGCCATAGGTACCTTCTAGAAAGAAACACCAGGATCAGAAAATTGTACCAATTGGGAGTGATAACATCAGCCAATCATTCATCATTATGAGGGAAAAGGATTCCTTTGGGTCAGGGTTCCAATATTTGGATTTTCTCTCTCAATTTTGAGACCATCTAAAGTTTTAAGGTTTTGGGGTTGACTTCTAACTCACTAGTTCTTGGCTCAATCTAGACTTATTGGGATGGAATGCATGCTTTATGCATCATGGATGAATATGTATGATATGTATGCATGAATGAATATGGTGAAAATCATTTCATAAACACAAACCTTGATTTATTATGGATCATGGAACTTAGAGTCAAGGTCTAATGTTCACTACATGAAGGGTTTGGATGGCTTGGATATAAAGTACTCGTCACACTAGAGCAGTGATATACCTAACATATGTGAAACACTAAGTTACGCATGGGTTCGATAGTATCACTGCTCGTTACACTTCAAAAAGATTGAAGATTTGTCGCGGGCTATATGCTTTTGCTATTGTGAGGCCTCTCTCGAGGATGGCACCGTGGAGATCTGGCGGTCCCCCGTCACAGCCCAACTTGGAAGCTGTGACAGTCCTAGGGTACGGGTGTTGCTTATGCTACCAGTACCACGAAGAACCCAAATAACTGAACTATATGGCATGCAATACAATAACAAGCTCAAAATGGCTTAACAAACTTATGAAAAATTGGGCAGCATCTCCTCCATATAAGGAGTATGCCCAGCTGCTAAACATACAAATAAGCACTTCAACTAATACTTCCATATCTATCTCAATTTCAAGGATCCCTCTGGATCTCCAATATCAACTCAAATTCAGCATATGAACCTCAGATCATATATATTCATCTCAACATATATGAATATATCTCAAAATATATCTTATAGATATATAAATGCAACACACATATATATACATGCCAAATCTTAATTTACAGTACCATGGAACTTCTATTATGTACAATATTTACAAATACTTTGAGACTAGAATTTACATGTGAAAAGTAACCAAATTTTCCACGGCGAGGATAAGATGTGCCAATGGAGTACAGGCCTCACAGCTGACCTGAAAATGATAACCACTAAAGGGGGTGAGTATAAAAATACTCAGTGAATCCAAATACATAAGAATACAGTAAATGCTAAATAATGAAGAACTGCCCATATATGGCCTGTAGATTCAATGTACTATAGCAAATAAAATAAGTAACAAGAATCTATATCAATAACATATGGGTATTCATATCAAAATTCAATATATAAGCCAATTCACATATGATATAACAGTATTAAGTCATATTCAAGTTCATATGCATTATTCATAACAGGCACGATATTTCAGTGCAAAGTATACTATACGCAAAGGGGATCAGCCTTTACGACAAAGGAATATTTACACGCCCTCCCTAACATGGGCAAGTTTATGAATACTAGAGAATATTTCATGCCCTCTCCAGCACTGGCTAATTTAATTATTACCAGTGTGCACACAGTCGATGGAATTTTACACTACCCATCAAAGAAGTCCTGTTTTAATATCATATGCTTATGTCTCTATAAAACCATCAAATATACTACAAATAAAGCTTATATAGCTTTAGAATGATTAAATATACATATATAAAGAAAAATAGAGTAAATTGGAAAAATGCCAAAAATTGGCCCGGATGGGCCCAGTCGCGCTGCCGCAACTGGCTCGCAAATTACGAGTCCGTTTTGGGATTTTTAGATACTTTCTGGTTAACTATGTCACCAAAAGAATTTGGTGGCCCATGAGGTACCATTTCGAAGCTTAGATTGAGACTAGATGATTGGGCCAAGTGGTGGCCCAATTGGCTTTCTGGTTTTCATTTTATGGCCCGTCAAAGTTTAGGTCAGTTTTAGTCGTTTCGGCGGGCTTATTTACGAGCCAG